>JAZAVI010000307.1:0-124840 GCA_036326025.1 Chrosomus eos | reverse complement strand
CCTCGGGCGTCCAGGGCAGAGCTGTGGGACCCTCGGGCGTCCAGGACGGAGCTGTGGGACCCTCGGGCGTCCAAGGCGGAGCTGTGGGACCCTCGGGCGTCCAAGGCGGAGCTGTGGGACCCTCGGGCGTCCAGGGCGGAGCTGTGGGGCCCTCGGGCGTCCAAGGCGGAGCTGTGGGACCCTCGGGCGTCCAAGGCGGAGCTGTGGGACCCTCGGGCGTCCAGGGCGGAGCTGTGGGGCCCTCGGGCGTCCAGGGCGGAGCTGTGGGACCCTCGGGCGTCCAGGGCGGAGCTATGGGACCCTCGGGCGTCCAGGGCGGAGCTGTGGGACCCTCGGGCGTCCAGGGCGGAGCTGTCGGACCCTCGGGCGTCCATGGCGTTGAGGACCCTTCCGGTGGCCAGGGCGTTGAGGACCCTTCGGGTGGCCATGGCGATGAGGACCCTTCGGGTGGCCACGGCGGTGAAGACCCTTCGGGTGGTCGTGGTGGTGAAGACCCTTCGGGTGGCCGTGGTGGTGAGGACCCTTCGGGCGGCCGTGGTGGTGAGGATCTTTTTTCAGACCTCCGTGGGTCTTCGACCGGCCACGGCGAAGGCGCATAGCCCCCCCCCCAAAATTTTCTTGGGGAGGACAGGCTCAGGATCGGGAACTGACTTGACATCAATGGGCTCTGGCGCTGGGTCAACGGCCTCTGGCGCTGGGTCAACGGGCTCTGGCGCTGGGTCAACGGGCTCTGGCGCTGGGTCAACGGGCTCTGGCGCTGGGTCAACGGGCTCTGGCGCTGGCACTGGGTCAACGGGCTCTGGCGCTGGCGCTGGGTCAACGGGCTCTGGCGCTGGGTCAACGGGCTCTGGTGCTGGGTCAACGGGCTCTGGCGCTGGGTCAACGGGCTCTGGCGCTGGGTCAACGGGCTCTGGTGCTGGGTCAACGGGCTCTGGCGCTGGGTCAACGGGCTCTGGCGCTGGGTCAACGGGCTCTGGCTCTGGCGCTGGGTCAACGGGCTCTGGCTCTGGCGCTGGGTCAACGGGCTCTGGCTCTGGCGCTGGGTCAACGGGCTCTGGCTCTGGCGCTGGGTCAACGGGCTCTGGCTCTGGCGCTGGGTCAACGGGCTCTGGCTCTGGCGCTGGGTCAACGGGCCCTGGCTCTGGCGCTGGGTCAACGGGCTCTGGCTCATCATGGGACTCGGAACTGGACGGGGCCAGCACATCATGGGACTCGGAAATGGACGGGGCCAGCACATCATGGGACTCGGAACTGGACGGGGCCAGCACATCATGGGACTCGGAACTGGACGGGGCCAGCACATCATGGGACTCGGAACTGGACGGGGCCAGCACATCATGGGACTCGGAACTGGACGGGCCAGCACATCATGGGACTCGGAACTGGACGGGGCCAGCACATCATGGGACTCGGAACTGGACGGGGCCAGCACATCATGGGACTCGGAACTGGACGGGGCCAGCACATCAGGGGACTCGGAACTGGACGGAACCAGCACTTCAGGGAGCTTGGGGCTGGACTCATGCTCTGGCGGGCAGGCGACGGTCTCTGGCTGGATGGTCTCTGGCTGGACGGTCTCTGGCTGGACGGTCTCTGGCTGGACGGTCTCTGGCTGGACGGTCTCTGGCTGGACGGTCTCTGGCTGGACGGTCTCTGGCGGAATAAGCTCAGGAAGGTCGTCAAAAGGGTCAGACTCAGGCTCTGGTGGGCGGATGAAAGGTTCAGTGCCAGACGGGAACCTCGGCGATGGCCTTGTGTTTGACGGAATCAGCGGCAGATGGAACTCAGGGTCCGAGAGGGACTGAAATGGAGAGTGATGCCTGGATTCACCTCGATCACCTCCTCTACTGCGGCCTCCACGGGTCCCGCGAAATATGGCCAGACGGGTTCCCACGAAACGTTGACTCATCTTAGTTCTTTTTTATGGGTTGGTCGTTCTGTCAGGGTTGCGTGCAGGTAGCCGAAGACGAGGACAAGGGAGGTTCAATATAGTTGATTTATTTAACAAAACTCAACTTCAGGAACATACAGGAACAAAGGAACAGACTCAAGGACTTCAGTAATAACACAACCATACATAGACGACGACCAACAAACACTGAGGGAAAACACAGGGCTTAAATGAACAGCTTAAATAATATATATATGTATGTGTGTGTGTGTGTGTGTGTGTGTGTGTGTGTATACTATATATAGTATACAGTGAATACTGTATATATAGCCTATATAATGAATGTACATACAATAGTGTGATTATTCAGCTCAAGTCATTTCAGTGTTGAGTCAGTGTAGTTCAATAACCGTAACATTTTTCAATTATGCATGTGTACATGTACATGTGACAAACTCCTGTACACTCACTGCACAATGAACAAGCAAAAGACAGTAGAGTAGTGTTGCACATTTTCACATCTGTGTGTAGTTTGGTGTGTATGTGGCTAATCGTTTGATGTTTGTGTATAGAGTTACTACGCGAAAACACAATTTTTGGAAGAGCTGTCTGATGTTTTGCATGTTGGGTGCGTGTTTTGTGGTTTTGTGTGTAGAGTTTCCAAAAAAACTTGAGCCATGGTTTTAGAAATTGTGTGTAAGCAATTTGAAAAACTGTTATACTACCGTCAGTCGTTTAACATTTGAAGAGTTCAGATGCAAAAGCCTCTAAATGCCATCTGAATTTTTCTCTAAATTTAAATTCAGTAATTTCCCTTAATTAAATAACAATTAATATTGTTGTAAGATTGTTGTAAGATTCATTGTTGGTCTCTCTAAATGTTGGTTCTATAAAACACTGCATCTCAATTAGCATTAGTTTCAGTGTGGCGTGATTCTCGTCTGAATTAAAAGTGTTTTCAGTGTTTGATGTTCATCAGTAAATGAGATTTATTCAAAATAATCTCAAAGATATAATTATTAATCCGCTTTATAGTTTGGAAATGTATTTCAAATGTAAATTTCAGTGTTTATATTAGTAATCCATCATAAAGTTATTTAAAAGTCTATCATTTAAACAGAAGAATCTTGCTGTGTTTGTACTTCAGGAGGGCTTGATGACGGAGAAAGGGCAGTGTCAGTGAAGAGTGGAGATTCAGTCACTCTAAACTCTGATCTTCCTGAAATGAAGAATTTTTTTATGATTCAGTGGACGTTTAAATACACTTTAATCGCTCAAATCATAAAATGGTTCGACATAATCACTGTATATGATGATGTTCTTGATGGGAGATTCAGAGACAGACTGAAGCTGGACAATCAAACTGGATCTCTGACCATCACAAACATCACAACTGAACATGCTGGAGTTTATAAACGGCTGACCAACTCTATGATGATTGATTTCTATGTCAATGTCATTGGTGAGTAAGAGTAAAAACAAAAGACATTTACACCTGTTTTTTATGACAAACTACAAATGAATTCATACACCATTTTGATTATTATTATTATTATTAAATTTAAGCTATGTAATAAACCATTTGTGACAAGCCCTGTTTCTGTTTGTTTTCTTCTGTGTTTGATGATACAGATGAAACATCAGTGATTGAGGGAGATTCAGTCACTCTAAACTCTAATCTTACTGAAATGAAGGATGATGATGTGATTCAGTGGTTTGGACATGAAAAGACTTTAATAGCTGAACTCAATAAACAGTTCGACAGAATCACTGTATATGATGATGTTCTTGATGGGAGATTCAGAGACAGACTGAAGCTGGACAATCAAACTGGATCTCTGACCATCACAAACACCACAACTGAACATACTGGAGTTTATTATCTGATTTTTGTCACATTGAATGATCGATTGTCAACAATTTCATTCAGAGTTTCTGTCTATGGTGAGTAGAGATAATGTATCCTGTCCTTCAAATATTCTTCAAATATTGAATTGTTGAATCATTTTATAGTTTGAGATGACAGACCATATAAAACTCATTTAACACACTGAACCGAACATAAGATGGTTTATTAAATTTGATCATATTTCTGTTTATTTTCTAGCTCGTCTGCCTGTTCCTGTCATCAGTAGAGACTGTTCTTCATCATCATCATCTTCATGTTCATTGGTGTGTTTATCAGTGGTGAATGTGAGTAATGCGACTCTCTCCTGGTACAGAGGAATGAGTGTATTGTCCAGCATCAGTGCGTCTGATCTCAGCATCAGTCTCTCTCTACCTCTGGAGGTGGAATATCAGGATAAAAACACCTACAGCTGTGTGCTGAACAATCCCATCAGCAACCAGACCACACATCTGGACATCAACACACTCTGTCACACATGTGCAGGTACGACAGCGCTGATATTAGCATTTATTTATGGAATATTTTATTCTGATTAGTCAATCGTTGCATTCACATATTTTCTGATAAGCGTCGTAATAGTAATGAAAGCGAAGCTGAGGGATAGACATACCCTTGACGGTAACACTTTATTTGAAGGGGTGTGCATAAGACTGACATGACACTGTCATAAACATGACATAACACCTGTCATGAACATGAAGGAGTCTTTATGAATGTTTATGACTGTTGTCATTAAGTGTCATTCGGTAAATTATGACACTTTTAATGCAAAGTTGACATTGTTTAAAATGTCTTTGTTATGACAACTTGACACTAACAAAGACAAAAATGTCTTTGTTATGACAACTTGACATTAACAAATACAAAAAATGTCTTTGTTATGACAACTTGACATTACCCAAGACAAAAATGTCTTGATTATGACAACTTGACATTAACAAAGACAGAAATGTCTTTGTTATGACAACTTGACATTAACCAAGAAATCATAACCTGTCAACCTGTCACAAATATGTCATAACAGGTCTAATTATCAAACTTAAAGCATTTTGCTGTGTAATAACACTTAATGACATCTTTATAACTAGTACAATGTGTTCCACTTTACTTAAGGACAAGTAAAATATTCATGACACAATTATAATGGTGTCATGATGGCCAAAGTTGTGACAGGTTGACAGGTTATGATTTCTTGGTTAATGTCAAGTTGTCATAACAAAGACATTTCTGTCTTTGTTAATGTCAAGTTGTCATAATCAAGACATTTTTGTCTTGGGTAATGTCAAGTTGTCATAACAAAGACATTTTAAACAATGTCAACTTTGCATTAAAAGTGTCATAATTTACCGAATGACACTTAATGACAACAGTCATAAACATTCATAAAGACTCCTTCATGTTCATGACAGGTGTTATGTCATGTTTATGACAGTGTCATGTCAGTCTTATGCACACCCCTTCAAATAAAGTGTTACCCTCTTGGGATCTCTTCAGTGGGTTGCACTGTTATTTAATGTGTTATTGGATTGTTTTGCAAATGAAATACTGCAAAAATATATTTCCAAGAAGTTGTCAAAAAACTCCAGACATATACAGTTTTTTACAGCGGATGCCACTGAAAACACAGTATTGTGTAACACAGTATAACACTATTGCTTCCATACCTGTCATGGCGCTGCTCTGAATAAGGTCTAGATATTGTGTGTTGTTTAGTTTGGAGAATCTTTAAGCAGTGAAGTGGCCTCTAGATGGGGTCTGGTCATGTGCAATGAAGCACACAGGAAGACAAAATTGTTTTGTCTGATCATTTTTTGTACGGCCATGATGATGAGACGCAGATATAAGCACTGATAAGGGAGTCGGCCATTTTAAGCGCTCATAATCAATCACACAATCCTTCCAGTAGTGAGGGGCGCTTTCTAAACACTCTTTGTGAAGCTTTGAAACCTTTGTGAATCATTTGTTTTGAACCTGTGATTTGAAGCATGTATCAAACTTATAAAGTCACGGGATTTTAGTAAACGAGGGTTCATTACACAACATAACTGTTTGTAAATTATTCAAAATGTCAATGTTTCAACAAGGAACTCATGAACCCATGAATGAACCAGCGTCCATATATAATTTTTACCTGATTTATAATCAATGTGAACTGTTCTTTCTATGACAGGTTCATTGTTGGTCTCTCTAAATGTTGTATAAAACACTGAAGCTCAAACAGCATTGGTTTCAGTGTGGCGTGATTCTCGTCTGAAGTAAAAGTGTCTTCTGTGTTTGATGTTGTGTGTACTCGTATCACTGACTCATATTCCATAATACTCACCGACTCATATCCCATAATACTCACCGACTCATATCCCATAATACTCACCGACTCATATATCCCATAATACTTATTGACTCATATCACCGATTCATATCCCATAATACTCACCGACTCATATACCATAATACTCACTGACTCATATCCCATAATACTCACCGACTCATATCCCATAATACTCACCGACTTATATCCCATAATACTCACCGACTCATATCCCATAATACTCACCGAATCATATCCCATAATACTCACGACTCATTTCCCATAATACTCACTGACTCATATCCCATAATACTCACCGACTCATATCCCATAATACTCACGACTCATATCCCATAATACTCACGACTCATTTCCCATAATACTCACCGACTTATATCCAATAATACTCACCGACTCATATCCCATAATACTCACTGACTCATATCCCATAATACTCACTGACTCATTTCCCATAATACTCACCGACTCATATCCCATAATACTCACCGACTCATATCCCATAATACTCACCGACTCATATCCCATAATACTCACCGACTCATATATCCCATAATACTTATTGACTCATATCACCAACTCATATCCCATAATACTCACTGACTCATATCCCATAATACTCACTGACTCATATCCCATAATACTCACAACTCATATCCCATAATACTCACTGACTCATATCACCGATTCATATCCCATAATACTCACTGACTAGTATCCCATAATACTCACTGACTCATATCCCATAATACTCACTGACTCATATCACCGACTCATATCCCATAATACTCACTGTTTTTCTCCTTTGACTTTGTGTTACAGGAATCTGAGATGGTGATTTGCATATTTCACCACAGAACAATCATCAAAATCTGTGATTCTGTTTCTCACAAATGAAGATCTGATCACAACAACTGCATCTGGCTTTACACTATTACAGTTTCAGATAAAATAATATAATAAATATAATTGTTGTCTTGTTTTGTCATTTATATTTCCTCTAAGTGATCTTTGATTTTATTGTTTATTGGGTAGGGGGGGAAACTGTCATCGCCAGTGGCCCATGCATATCGACTAAAACTCAGTGGTAACACGTGAGGAAATGTTCGATTTTTTTTATAGCTGGCAAAGTTAAAGTCTAATGAAATACACGGACACCTTATTTTTGTCCTTTCAAAAGTAACTGAATGCCACATATACATATACTAGCCTACAGTAATCATAATTGTATTTAAAACACATACATTGTTTCTGTACACACTATAAATGCATATATTTGAAAATAATACATTTTCCGCTTTAAAAAAAAAGTTCCGTACATAGCCTAGATCTACGCGCCCCCTGAACCCACATAATAAAGACGGAGAGTGACAGAAATTAACTCAAATTAAGCATACGTTCCATACACTTGTGGTATTAATATCTAAATTATCTAAATTTTAAAAACGAGTGATTATTTAACAAAAGGCAAGTAAAGCGGTCAGGGTTACATTACACACACCTCTGAAGTAATAGAAAAGTCCTCAGGATCGCATCACTAGACGCAACCTTCATTAGTGTACAAGGCCGAAGTTCACCATTCTCCTGTTGAATGGTTGCTACACATACATAGTTTAGATGTGTCCGTGGTTGATGGCCAAACAACCGCTCGAGTCCAGCCCGGGCAGCATCGCAGGGAAAGATGCACTGGAACAAACGTGCGTCCCATCATTGCTGTTTTTGTTGCTTCCCTTGAGCCAAGGATCGTAACAGTCACCTTGCGTTTCAAAATAGTTATTTTGCTCAGATTTGCCAAAATACCAAAGCAAGATATGCAATAAAAAAACAGATCTTGTTATAAACTCAACAAAACATCAAATTTTCCAAAAGACCAAATGCAAATTTCTCTTAATGATCAATTTTAGGTGACTGTGTTTGCTCATTAACAGTTACTGATGAATTTTGTTGTAACAATGCAGGCAAACTTTATAAATGTTATTCACTGGTTCCGGGGTCAAAATGGATGCTGCAACAGTTTTCTTCTGTTTTATCTGTACAGAAATGTGGTTAGATCTGTTGGGTGGATAAACAGCTTCTGCTGAATGTTTGTGGAGTGTTTTACGATAAACTCCTGCACGTACACTTTAAGAGTGCACGCTTTCACTGCGTGATGTACCCTATTTAAATGCAGTGTGAATTCCCCCAAAAATCAAGATATGAGGATAAAATCTGGAAGACCTTTCATATCTTTTTATACTTGTATCCTATGACAGAGTTAAGCAATATCACACGAGCAAGAGTGTTTTTTTTTTTTCCAGAATATCAGCACGATTGTAAATGTGATACTTGTTTTTGCAACAGTTCAACAAACAAGAAGTTAACACTGAGTTACATTTTGGACATACTATTGTGTTTCTGCTCTTTTTCACAACAAATATAATTTCAAACATTAAGTCACCGTCTGCATTTTGAAATTGTATACTTCCCTATATAGTAGGTGAAAAATAGAATGTGACAAAAGAAGTATGTCTGAATTCCCAGTACTCATAAGATTAAGCAAAGTACCCAGATGACCTACTACGTCCAGCGAGATTCTGAAGTGTGCATATGATGGATACTTTACTATCCATGAGGCCACGGGAGAGGATTGTGAATGGCAGTAAAGCGACACAATAGGCTATATGCACGCATAAGTTCCGCATTTGACGCAAGGATGCTCTTCCGTTTCCGGTTGGGGAGATTAAAGCGGAGGAGAACCGAGGAAAACGGGATTATGGCAGAGTCTTCAAAATGTACTGTCCTCCCGCCTTTGAAACGAAACTTTCATATGTTTAGATGTAATTTTATATATAGTTATGTTTATTTCCAACGCATTCTCACCCCAAGGCGTCATCTAACTGACAATTTTGACCATGCTTCAATATTCGACGCTAAAGGTACCCTTTAGCGTCAGTTAGTTGACGCGATCCCAGGGCGTCATCTAACTGACGCTAAGGGTAACGCGTCAGTTAGATGACGCGGGTAGGTTTAGGTCTGGGTAGAAGGGCGTCATCTAACTGACGCTAAGGGTAACGCGTCAGTTAGATGACGCCCTGGGATCGCGTCAACTAACTGACGCTAAAGGGTACCTTTAGCGTCGAATATTGAAGCATGGTCAAACTGATTCCCAAGGCGTCAGTTAGATGACGCCTTGGGGTGAGAATGGGCTGTTATTTCATATAATTTTAAAAAGAAGCATAAACACAACGAGGGGTGTCTGTTTTGTCTGTTTTTGTGACTAACGTTTCTTTAGTATAACCATGGAGTATAAAATTCAATATAAATTCTTGGTATTGCATTGGACTCTACGATCGGCGGAAGTTATCGAGCATCCTTAACCCTTCACCGGAAATACCGCCGTGCATAGAGCCCATTGATGCTGGTTGGCCACATGATTATGGCAACATGGTGAATGAAGTACGTTTGGATTATTCTAATTAAAAAAATATATTACGTTTAAGACTTTTACATAAGAGTTTAGGCATTTAATGAGGGGAAGAAATCCCTTTTAGAGGTAAAAATGGCCAAAAAAGGTTTTGTAGTTCTATGTATTTTTTCATTTAGACTAATCTCCACAGGTGTATCTTGTTCCCTCATTACCTAAGCTTGTTTGCCCCTGTGTGTTCATAGCCCTTGTGTATTTGCGGACTGATGGATATCTGGCTGAACTACTGACGTCAGGATTGGACACCATGGCAGGCCCGGCAAGACAGGAGAACAAGGTACAAAAAGACCATGAGCGAATATCATGGCCATAATTAAGGAAGTGAGAACAGCCTCCATAGTTAAGGTGAGGGGTCTTGGGACGACTTCTAGGACAGAACAAACTGAGCATTCATAATCTGCCTCCCTGGTCAAAATGGGACAGATATTGTGTCTTGACGTGGCTTCTATGGCCAACCGTGGAAAGTTAAATATCTCAGGAAGGGTCTTGTAAGTTGATGCAAAATAGGTACACATTTCTACAATATCTTCCTTGGTTATAACAGAATGGGCTGTAAACTTGGACATGGTTTTCTAGGCCAAAACAGGATTGAAAGAGTCTTCGGGAAAAGCTACAGTGACAGATACAGGACAGTTAGTCAACTCTGGAAAGATCTGATTGGTCAACAGAGAACAGGACAGGCCATCTCCTTGGCCATTCCTGTGCAAATCAAGGATTTACATTCGGCTGCAACAGGAAAATAACAGGAAAGCTGCAACAGGAAAATAACTCGAGAATTTCCTCCTCAGTCGACATGGAACAGACACACAACTCTGACTCTTGGCCAAGTCAGAGGACTTTATAGCGACCTCTCCGTCAATGTGTTCAGAGGTGAATGAAAAAGCGATGGCTACCGTGATGGTCTTCCTGGACATATCTGAACGAACGCTGCTTCAAAGGGATCTGAAATAGATGCCATCACCTCATATTGAGGGATATTCTGTCACTCTAAATTTTTTTAAAATAAGTGATGGGTTTTAATGGATGTTTGGAACTGAAAACACTTTAATCGCTGAAATCAATAAACGGGCCGACATAATCACTGTATATGATGATGTTCTTGATGGGAGATTCAGAGACAGACTGAAGCTGGACAATCAAACTGGATCGTTGACCATCACAAACAACACAGCTGAACATGCTGGACTTTATAAAGTAAAGATCATCAGAAATGCAATCATTCTTTTCAATCTCACTGTCTATGGTGAGTCAAATGCAGTTTCTGTTTTATCTAGTATAGCTTTGTAGTCGTTCTAAAGTCCTATCATTTAGACATGGTTTTATTCTGAAAATGACTAATTAGCCCTATGTTTTACATTTATAGCATCCAGGTTTATATTTAACTTTCTATTTCAAATTTTAACCCTTGTAATCTGTTCGAATTCTGTGCACACCCCGTCTGGTCCGGGTCAAATTGACCCTAATTGGATTCAATACAATTCCTCGAAAATCACACTATGAAAAACAACAAAGATTTAGATACAAACTGTAAACTTTTAATATCAACATTTGTCAAACATTACAAAACAATATATCTGAAAATATGATTCATGAAAATGTTTTTTTAACCATTTTTTAAAACAGATTTATTTTGACAAATTTTGAAAATAAACAGTATACTTTTTTGCATATATTTTACATTTAATTATTATTATTATTATTATTATTTTTACATTTTATGCTTTGAACATCACAACTGAACAATTAAATTTAGATGTATAATGAAAATGTTTAATTTTCCTAAGTTAACTTTCCCTAGTTTCCTAAGACCTAGTTCCCTATAGTTTCCCTAGTTTCATTAATTTTCTGTATCTTCAACAACATTTTCCTCAATCTCTGAAGCATCCTCTAACTCTGAAACATCTTCATCTGTATCAGTATCACAGTCAAAAACCTGTGAAATTACTTATTTTACTGTCAATCTTTGGGAGCTAACTTTTTCTGCTTTCTATGTTGAAGTCTCGTGCCACACTGAGCAAAATTGTGGGAAAGCTCATTATTCACTCACAGGGGAGTGAGAAACCAAACATAACAAAAACTTACATATAATAAATGTTTTTTTTATTAATTGTTTGGCTCTATAATGCTGCATTTGAAAATCCTACATAAAAGTTTTGGTTAAAAGCTAGGTATTAGCTTTTTCAAGTGTGTTTAGTTAGGGTTAGAGCACTTTTAGATACACTTGCACGTTAGAACTGGAGTTGAAGTGCCCTGACATACAGTGTCTGTACAGTTGCTTTTGAATGGCTGCCTATGAGGGTCAAATTGACCCGCGAACAGCACAAACTTAATATTTATTTTGTTTGTATATGTCAAAACACAGCAGCATGTTCAAACTTTGCATGCATGTTCATGATGATAGATGAAAAAAAAGTCACAAAATATCAAGAAAAAAAAAACAAAGGTTTAATATTGTTTCAGGTAGCTTGAAAAAATAAATGATACCATCTGTGGCTGACAAAATATTTTTCTGTATTGAAATAAGTGTGGAAAAGCTAATTATTTAGCTTCATAAGGTTGTAAAAAAAAAAAAATAACAAAATATAACCAAGAAATTGTATTATTTTGGGTCGGTACAGTTGCTTTAGAGCTTTAAAATATGTGGGTCAAATTGACCCGGGAACATCACGAGCGTAACAGTAATTTTGTTTGTATATGTCAAAACACATCAGCATGTTGAAACTTTACATGCATGTTCATCGTGATAAATGAGAAAAAGTCACAAAATATCAAGAAAAAAAACAAATGTTAACCAGTATTTCCAACAACTAGAAAATGTAAACGGGTCAAATTGACCCGGAACATAACACATGCTCTACTTTTGATAATCTTGGTTCCTCTCGATGTTTCTTCCTCATCTGCTTGACTATCTTTATTCATCCTCATTTATCTTTATTCTCTCATGTTGTCCAGCTCGTCTGCCTGTTCTTGTTATCAGTAACTCGTCACACTGTTCTTCATCTTCATCATCATCTTCATGTTCATTGGTGTGTTCATGAGAGGTGAATGTGAGTCATGTGACTCTCTCCTGGTACAGAGGAATGAGTGTATTGTCCAGCATCAGTGCGTCTGATCTCAGCATCAGTCTCTCTCTACCTCTGGAGGTGGAATATCAGGATAAAAACACCTACAGCTGTGTGCTGAACAATCCCATCAGCAACCAGACCACACATCTGGACATCAACACACTCTGTCACACGTGCAGGTACCACAGCACTGATATTAGTTGATGTCAGCGCTGATATTAGTGTTTATTGACTGATCTGATCTCAGTTTGATGTGTTTATTCCTCAGACTCTGTCCACTGTTGTGGTTCTACTGAAGCTGTGATCCAATTGGTCCTCTCTGCTCTGGTGGGTGTGGCTACTATCAGTATTGTGGTTTATGAGATCAGATCCAGAAGAGCTGAACGAGATCAAGCACATATTCACACATCAGATACATGATGTCATTTCTCACAAACTGATTTTGTATGCATATTTGTGAGAATGATTTATTTATGGCTCTATATGTTTTTGTTTTTTTCAGGAAGTATTAAAGCAGAACGCTAAACTTTAAAGGTTCTTTAAGTGTGGCTTTAAAGGTTCTTTCCATCTATTGTTATTGTCATGATAAATACTGATGATTATCTGTGCTTGTGCTCTCTTTCAGTGTCAGATTTTTTTAAAATCCTATTTGAACGGCTTTGTATAAACTTCTCTTAAATACAAAAAAGTGACAAGTGTAAACAGATCTAATTTTACTACTACTGTATATTTTCTGTATGTATTTTGTTTGCATTTATCAATACAGTTTTCGCATTCTGAGGTTCAAGAGTCTCTCCATGTTTTATTAGTTATTATGTCGAGCGCCCCCTGGAGGAATACAGACTTTGTTTACATTTTAAAGAGTTCAGCATTGTTCCATGCATAAACTTATCATTATCATTATTAAAACATTATTTTAAATTAAAGGTGGGGTATGTGATTTTCTTTTTTGACCATTTTTTCAAAATCACTTGAAATCCTATTCGTAACCCACTTACTGGCTGTAAATTAGAAGCACTGAAATGAAAATCAAGCAATTTAATCATCTGTGGAACGGGCAGGACTCGAAAAACTCCATCCAACCATTGTCAAGATCATCTAGAATCATTGGACAGAAAATGTGTCAATCAAACGGTCTTACCATTCCCCCCTCCCTCCAGCCCCCTTGCGCGCGTGTCCCGTTCGTGCACATACTCAAAGCTCGTGACCCAGTCACAGGAAGTACAAGTCGCCCCGGTAGAGAGAGAGAGAGAGAGAGAGAGAGAGAGAGAGAGAGAGAGAGAGAGAGAGAGAGAGAGAGAGAGAGAGAGAGAGAGAGAGAGAGAGAGAGAGAGAGTTTTCGCTCGAGTTTTCGCTCGTGCTTGATTCCATGTTTTTTGAATGGGTGGAGTCCAGTGGCGTATCCAGGACATTTTTTGGGGGGTGGCCGAGATGGGACACAAAGCTAGTTTGGGGTGGCCATGGCATAGCAAAGTTTAATGCGTATATGTACGCAGCCGACCATGGTTCGAATCCCGGTCCTTTGCTGCATGTCACATCCTCTCTCTCTCCCATGATTTCCTGTCTCATAACTGTCAAATAAAAGTGTCTATCCTGTTAAAAACAGTCCTAACCACCTATCACAGTCCTCAAGTATCTCTGGTTATTTTTAATCAATAATTATGGTCAGGATAGGGTAAACATTTTCTAAGAGCTATTTTCTTGTAGTGGACTAAAGTCCTTGTCTCGTTAGATTGGTTAAAGTTAGATTAGACTAGAGTATCAAAATTAAACTGCTCTTAACTCATCCTATTGTCACGTTTCTGTATGTTTAAGCTATGTTTTGTGATCTTGGTTTCCCCTGTCTTTGTGGTTTTTGGTTTAGCCCTGTTAAGTTTTCCCGCTCCTCGTTTGTGTTCAGTTTCATCACCTGTGTTCAGTTAATTATCCAATCATTCCAAGTGTATTTAAGCCCTGTGTTTTCTCCCTGTGTTTGTCGATCGTCGTCTTTAAATGGTTGTGTGTTTCCTGATTTCCTGGAGTTTTGTTCCTGTTTGAGTTTGGAAAGTTTTCATTTTGGAAATTAAAAACTATTATATTGAAATTCCATGTCCTCGTCTTCAGCACCTGCAGCAACCCTGACAGAACGATCGACCTTAAAAGAATACTTGACCCACACCATGAACCCAGCAGTTGTTCTCCTAAACCTGCGTCAAGGAGACCTCACCATAGAGGAATATGTAGGAGAGTTTTGCGAACTCTCTCACCATCTGGACTTCAATGATGTGGCACTTAAGGACATTTTTAGGGTAGGTTTAAAGGAGCCTATACGGTCATGTATGCCAGGTGGGAAGATTCACTTTTCCCTGGCCGAGTATATTGACTATGCCCTTTTATTAAGCGGCTCAAATTTTACTGTGGGTTTGGTGGACGAGGAGCCCATCACCTGCACGCCGGCCCCTGAGCCCATTGCCTGCCCACCAGAGCCTGAGTCTGACCCATTTGATGACCTTCCTGAGCTTCTTCCGCCAGAGACCGTCCAGCCAGAGACCGTCCAGCCAGAGACCGTCCAGCCAGAGACCGTCCAGCCAGAGACCGTCCAGCCAGAGACCGTCCAGCCAGAGACAGTTGCCTGCCCGCCAGAGCCTGAGCCCGTCGCTTGCCCGCCAGAGCCTGAGCCCGTCGCCTGCCCGCCAGAGCCTGAGCCCGTCGCCTGCCCACCAGAGACTGAGCCCGTCGCCTGCCCACCAGAGACTGAGCACACAGCACGAGAGTCCACACAAGAGGACACAGCGCTGATTGTGGTGTCTACTGCTCTTCTGTGTGTGTGGGCAGCACACTCGATTATGGCCCATGAGTCCAGCCCCGAGTTTCCTGATATGCTGGTCCCGTCCAGCCCCGAGTTTCCTGATATGCTGGTTCCGTCCAGCCCCGAGTTTCCTGATATGCTGGTCCCGTCCAGCCCCGAGTTTCCTGATATGCTGGTCCAATCCAGCACGGAGCCCGTTGACCCAGAGCCCGTTGACCCAGCGCCAGCGTTAGAGCCCGTTGACCCAGCGCCAGCGTTAGAGCCCGTTGGCCCAGAGCCAGAGCCAGAGCCCATTGACCCAGCGCCAGAACCAGAGCCCGTTGACCCAGAGCCAGAGCCAGAGCCCGTTGACCCAGCGCCAGAGCCAGAGCCCGTTGACCCAGCGCCAGACCCAGAGCCCGTTGACCCAGACCCAGAGCCCGTTGACCCAGACCCAGAGCCCGTTGACCCAGACCCAGAGCCCGTTGACCCAGAACCCGTTGACCCAGCGCCCGTTGATGTCAAGTCAGTTCCCGATCATGAGCCTGTCCTCCCCAAGAAAATTTTGGGGGGGCGCCATACGCCTTCGCCGTGGCCGGCCAAAGATCCACGGAGGCCCGAAAAGATAACACCGCCATGGCCACCTGAAGGGTCTGCACCGCCATGGCCACCCGAAGGGTCTTCACCGCCATGGCCACCCGAAGGGTCTTCACCGCCATGGCCACCCGAAGGGTCCTCACCGCCATGGCCACCTGAAGGGTCTGCACCGCCATGGCCACCTGAAGGGTCTTCACCACCACGGCCACCTGAAGGGTCTTCACCGCCCTGGCCACCTGAAGGGTCTTCACCGCCCTGGCCACCTGAAGGGTCTTCACCGCCGTGGCCACCTGAAGGGTCTTCACCGCCCTGGACGCCCGAGGGTCCCACAGCTCCGCCCTGGACGCCCGAGGGTCCCACAGCTCCGCCCTGGACGCCCGAGGGTCCCACAGCTCCGCCTTGGACGCCCGAGGGTCCCACAGCTCCGCCTTGGACGCCCGAGGGTCCCACAGCTCCGCCTTGGTCACGACCACAGCCTGCTCCGCCTTGGTCACGCCCACAGCCTGCTCCGCCTTGGTCACGCCCGCAGCCTGCTCCGCCATTGCCACGCCCGCAGCCTGCTCCGCCCTGGAGGCTTCCTGGACCTGCTCCATGCCCTCGTCAGCCTCCAGGGCGCCCACCCTCCCACCCCTTTGGATGTTATACGGCGCGAGGTCGCGCCTTCGGGAAGGGGGGAGGTAGTGTCACGTTTCTGTATGTTTAAGCTATGTTTTGTGATCTTGGTTTCCCCTGTCTTTGTGGTTTTTGGTTTAGCCCTGTTAAGTTTTCCCGCTCCTCGTTTGTGTTCAGTTTCATCACCTGTGTTCAGTTAATTATCCAATCATTCCAAGTGTATTTAAGCCCTGTGTTTTCTCCCTGTGTTTGTCGATCGTCGTCTTTAAATGGTTGTGTGTTTCCTGATTTCCTGGAGTTTTGTTCCTGTTTGAGTTTGGAAAGTTTTCATTTTGGAAATTAAAAACTATTATATTGAAATTCCGTGTCCTCGTCTTCAGCACCTGCAGCAACCCTGACACCTATAGAATAACATGTATCAGTCATCAGCTCATCATCTGTGTCACCTGTATTGTTACCTGTGTTTGCTTTACTAATTGAGGCACCATCTTGTGGTTACATAAAAACACAGAAATCCAACAGGATAAACCAAAATGCTTAAAGATAGGACCTTATTAAAAAATGTATCTGTAAAAGCAAAAGAAAAACTAAGCTTGTAAGGAAAAAACATAAATATTTGTTGTTCTTTAAATGCTTAGTTTGTTATTACTTAGCTTAGATATAATTTGTTAGAGATACTGGAATTTGAATTTCTTAGTTTGTTCTTTGACAGGTGTGTTTTTGTATTTAACCACAAAAGGGGACTTAAACTAGAAAAGCAAACATGGGTAACAATAGAGGTAACACAGATGATGGCCTGATGACTGAATAATGTCATTAGGATGCCTTGTAGTGTATGAAAATGTGCAAAAAGTGTTTTTTAACCCAGACAGTATCCATGTCCAAGGCCCTGATGAAGGTACAAATTGAAACGTTGGCTTTGATTCAGCATACATTATTTAAATCAAACAGTTAAGACTTATAATCATAAATGGTCAAGATGCTTCATAAATTAACTTGCCATTTGAATGCAATTTACTCTGCCTATTTAAACGTCTAAAAAATATGTGGACTGTGTGTGAAGATGAGCTAATTGATACAATAAAAAAAAAAAAATTTAAACAGCCCTTAAATCACAGAGCAAATAAATAAGTCACAGCTTGTTCTTGTGTTATAACTTAAATCTAGACTTTCACACTATATTTCACACACTGGTTGGCCAA
Organism: Chrosomus eos; assembly: GCA_036326025.1. Classification (NCBI taxonomy): domain Eukaryota; kingdom Metazoa; phylum Chordata; class Actinopteri; order Cypriniformes; family Leuciscidae; genus Chrosomus; species Chrosomus eos. The sequence goes on along the minus strand of JAZAVI010000307.1, from coordinate 107,008 downwards.
AAATATAACATTAGCTCTATTGACACACACACATCTGCAAAAAAACACCCTCAGTCTTCAGTCCAGAAAATAGTGTTTCATATTTCATGTCGGTGTAACTAATGGAAATAAGGTGTGGCCCCTTTAAGAGCTGCGCGCGCCCTCTTCAACTGTCTGCACTCTTAACTTGGTTTTCAGGCTGCTAAGCTAGCTAACGTTAGTACCGTGTAGTTCGACTTTTTCAGTTTTCCTACACATTCAGAGGGAACTACGATATAACTGCATATAACTAAACATTAAATTACCATACCTTTCAATCTACAGATTCCAGCGTTTTTATCGTTGTTGTATTTAACTGTGACAGTCCTCCTGTTTCACGGAGCAGCAGCAGCCAGCGCGCTCATCTCATGGGTCACCTGACCTGCATGGCCAAACGTCCGCTGAGCAGAAATCAGCTCTCACAGCCTCAGTACGACCATTACGGTGTTCGTTAAAATGTAAAACTGCCCCTAAATCAGTTGATCAGCTGTCATCATTGATTGACATCATTTCTCTTGTTTCTTGTGTTGACGAACTTGACCAACTACCTATCAGATCTGGGGTGGCCACAGGGGTGGCCAATGAGCTTTCAGGGGTGGCCCTGGCCACCCCAGGCCACCCCCTAGAATCGCCAGCAGAAGGTATTAGCTTTCGATTCGAATTTGTTCGTTTTAAAGTGGACAATGCAAGCTTTAGCCTACATATACTATACTTTTTTGTTTCAGTTCTTGCGCTCCAGTGCACGGATCATGAAAGCGCGCATGATTGTTTTATTTTATTTTACAAAAGCACAGCGTTTTTTTGTTATTGTGAGTTTACACAAAGAAAATCATAGTTGCGAATAATGTATTATTATTTTCTGTATGGCCAGAAATTATAGAGTGGCTGTGTCAGAGGAACTTGTATATTTTTCAGGCACAGTTGGATAAATTGGGTTGTAAGGAGGAGGCGTTACAGTTGTCGCGGATTTCACTGGTGCTTGTGAATATTTTCTTTCAGCTTCAATTATTATATTTGTCCAATCTGGATCAAATGAATCATCACTGGTTGTATTTTCTTCCTCTGAACATGTGATAGACATGATTTGGTTCAACTTATTATATGCTTCAATTTGAGGCTTCATTGCTTCAACAAGTGGAACTGGACCACCATTTATATCACAACAAATTCCACCTTGTTTCACAATCCAATGAGCTGCCAGTATTGGGAATGCTTTTGACTTGATCTTGTCTTTTGGGACTCGAACCAGCTTAACTGTGCATCCATAGATGCATTGATATCCAGTCCTTTTTTCAAAAGTTTATTTTGTTTCTTGTCCTTTCTGTCCAGATACCAAGCAGATATTGTTCTGCTGTTACAGACACTTCCTGCCATCTTGCAAAGTATTCAAAGTCTGTGCATTCAGAACAGCAGGACTATGGGTATGTATGTGTGTGTATGTATGTGAATTCTAGGGGAGGGGCTATGTATTAAGTGTGCGTCTATGTTCAGAAACTGCAGGCCTATGTGATACGTCTGTGTGTGTGCTCAGAGCTACAGGCTGTGTGTGTGAATTCTAGGGGCTACCCTGCTTCTCTCTCCCTCTCCAACTGTATGTGTGTGTGTGTGTGTGTGTGTGTGTGTGTGTGTGTGTGTGTGTGTGTGTGTGTGTGTGTGTGTGTGAAGGTATAGAGAAATACCGAAGGAAGGGGCTGCTTCTCTCTGCCTTCCCTCTCCTTCACTCACAGAACAAAAGAATTTTTTTTAAGAAAAGTTAACTCCAATGTTTTCCAGTATTTCGTTTTGTTTTTCAGTTAACTCAGAACAGTTTCTTTTTAGTTCTTTCTTTTTAAATATTAATTTTATCTCAGATTGATTCCTTTAGTTTTTCTTTAAGCTTACTCAGATCAGTATCCTCAAATATTTGAACAGCTTTACGGTCAGATTCAGAATGCCCGCGATCCTAGCTAGTTACAAGGGCGCCTTTTATATTTATACGCGTGTTGCAATGTTTTAGATATTACCCTGCCATCGTTTGCAGTATCGCCACATTTAACCGCTTTAATAAATCAAGTATTGCTTGTGTTACTCTTTCCTCGTATCCTTCTGAGAACGAATCTTCAGTGTGTTGGATGTTTTAGGGATTAATCTGCCATCGTTTTAAACAGTCCCGCCACAATCCAACCACGTCGCAGATGCAACCAAGCAAATTTTCTAGCTTAACCGTCTTATAGCTACTTCTCCCAAATTTCTGACTAGATGGCCTTTTTTCTAAAAAAGATCCATCTCCATCCCAGCATATCAAATATTTTAGAGGTTTACTTTTTAGAGAAACTTAAATAAGCCAAATTAAATTGAATTACTTATTTTTTTATTTATTTTTATATATTTTCCTATGTCTTATATTCATTGGCAAAACAACTGGTACCTGGCTTAAACAACACAGTTCTTTTCAGCAGTTTCAGTCACTGTCTCTAATCATCATCAGGCAGACTCAGAACTTTTATAAAGGAAAAAGTCTTACCTGCAATGACTGAGACAAATGCCTGGACATGCGATCCTGTTCGTGACGCCAAATTGTAGATTTAAAAATCTTGCTTCCCCTTATTATTGTTTAATTTCATGGAAACAGACACCAGTGATTTTGCCAAGAGATCTCTCGTATTTATTTTACCATTTTTATAAGACATAGGGAGGAAGAGAGTATAGACAAACAGAGGTCTTCATTCAGCAGCGTTGCCATCTCTTCCTACTTTCTCGGACAAAAGGGCTCAGTCTTTATACCAATGGAAAAAAAAACTACATCACCATAGTAACACATACATTACCAGAAGAACATATGGTTTTCATTTAACATAGGAATGTGTATCCACTCCCGGTGGAAACTATACACTGCATATACTTTTAATCTAACTCCAGCATACACTCTCTCATTCAGTCTAGCTTATCACAAAGTCTCCCAAAGTCTCTCTCTCCCACATCCTCAAAACAGTATGATTCACAAAATGTAATGATTACAAATGATTATGAATGTATATAAAAAGTATAAAACATATACATAATACTTCTGATTATGAATATTAATAAAAAGTAATAATAGTACTAAAAACAACATTAAATGATGATGATTTTAAGTCTTCACTAACACAAACACATGACAAACCGGGAGAGTCACAGCTCTGTCACTAAACCAAGAGAAAACCCAGACAAGGGTGACAGAACTGTGACAATGTCTTCTCTGACGTAGTTAAGCAGCGTCCTGCAAACTGCTTGCTGGACAGTATCCCTGCCCGATTACTCAAAGATGTTTTTAACACTGTTGGGTCCAGTATTTTAGCCATAGTTAATGCATATCTCAGCTCAGGGTTTGTTCCAACAGCTTTTAAACATGCTGTTGTGCAACCACTTTTTAAAAAGAAAAATCTGGATCCTTCAGTTTTTTCTAACTTTAGACCTATTTCTAAACTTCCATTTTTATCTAAAGTCTTGGAGAAGATAGTTTTCAATCAACTTCAATCATTTTTAAATGATTTTAGTATTTATGAAAAGTTTTAAACCCCGCCACAGTACTGAAACTGCCCTTCTAAGAGTCTATAATGACCTTCTCTTAGCGGTTGACTCAGGAAAAACTGCTGTTTTAGTGCTCTTAGATTCTGCACTGTCAACCACTCTATCCTCTTATCTCGACTCAAACAAAGTGCTTGCATTACAGGCATAGCCCTAAAATGGTTTGGATCTTATTTGGCAGATAGGAGCTTTGCCGTCCACCTTGGGAATTGCTCTTCATCTGTTGCCCCTATGTCTTGTGGGGAACCCCCAAGGTTCCATTTTGGGACCCATGCTCTTTTCTCTGTACATGCTGCCCTTAGGGTCCATTTAAAAAAAAAACATAACATTTCTTTCCACTGCTTTACAGATGATGTACAAATCTATTTGCCTGTAAAAAAAAACAATGAGAAGGACGCTATCCAGCCTTTGTTGACCTGCTTGAGTGATCTCAAAATTTGGTTGGATCAGAATTTGCTCTGTCTCAATGATAATAAGACTGAAATTGTTGTGTTTGGGCGTGCGGTACATTTTAGTGCCTGTGTAGATGCTCTTGGTACTTTAGGATCCCATATTCTACCTTTTACTAAGAATCTGGGTGTGATTTTTGACAATGCTTTTAAATTTGACAAACAGATTAGTTCAGTTGTTAAAATCAGTTTCTTCCAGCTGAGACTTTTGGCCAAGGTCAAGCAATACCTGCTACGCGAAGACTTTGAAAGAGTCATATACATGCATTTATTACGTCCCGTTTAGACTACTGTAACTCTTTGTATGTTGGATTGGATCAGTCATCCCTTCGTCGGTTACAGTTAGTCCAGAACGCAGCAGCTCGACTTTTAACTGGGACCAAAAAGCTCGACCACATTACACCGGTTTTGGCCACACTTCACTGGCTTCCTGTTTGTTTCAGGATTTAATTTAAAATTCTATTAATTGTTTTTAAAATCTGTACATGTCCACATACCTGTCAAAGCACTGAGGTCTTCCGATCAGATGCTCCTCGATGTGCCCAGATCCAGGTTAAAAAACAAAGGTGACTGGGCCTTTGTTCCAAACCTCGGGAATAGCCTACCTACTTATGTAAGAAAAGCTCAGACCATTGAAATATTCAAGTCCTTTCTTAAGACCCATTACTATGCATTGGCTTTCAATTCAAGTTGAGCTTTGATATCTTGATATATAAAAAATAGTTAAAATGTAGTCATTCTCATAGTCATAGTCATTCTTACTCTTAAGGCCTTGAGGTAACACTTTATTTTACGACCCGCAAACAACTGCGTAAGTACACCGAAATTACGGTGTACGTTTCTGTAATTATAGCGTACTTCTGTGTAGGTATTAGGGAACAATATGTTGAGTTTTGGGTAGGCTAGGCTAGGGGTAACAAGCAGATATACAAGCAAATTATTTATAATGTAATTATTTTAAAACTAACAGGTACCTATTATGTTTATATATTCCAGGCAAAAATTGTACGTCTGTTGTATATAAAAGTTATCACCACATTTCTGGCAAAAGATGTTCTTGTGCAATTTTACAGGGTAATTTTGACATCTGTGGGTTGAAAATGAAACGTGTATGGCTGTATGTAAGTGTAGCGAACCTACATAATAATAATAATATACATAAAATGTATTTAAGGGGGCCGGAAGGCCAATTTAGCTCAAAGGGAATGATTCATCGATTTGCAATGAATCATTGACCGAATCACTATGGAACCGAGCAAATGACTCGTTTAGAGTTCATTTGAACGGGCCGTAATTTAAACCTTGGCAACAGATATAAATATCCAATCTATAGTGAAACACTGTGTATTAGCAAGGTAACTTTAGATCGGCAGTACAAGGCATTAAATGTGTAAGCACACAACACAAGACAAATATCTTTTCAACTATAAACAAGACTTTATTGATTATTCTAAACACATAAAACTAAGGTCTAAACACAATCACACACACACATTCATACGAGGCGCAGAGGAAGAGAGAGAAAGAGAGAGAAAGAGTGAGTTTTCAGAGTGAGATGCACTTTGCAAGACATAAACCTGAACGAACCACCAAGCATTAATTTAAACCTTCGTTTCTTAGACAGGTTATTCAATTTAAATTAAAAAAAACACCAGTTCAGCTAGAGTCTGGAGGTTACTTGCTTGTCCTTTGCGTTGCTTAGGCCAGGGAATTCCCTATTTGAGGTGCTTCGTCAAAGGGGTTTCCCGGCCGGGTCCGCGTGGCTGGTTGTCTTTGGAGTGCCTGGCTGGAGTTTCTGAACCGCCGGTCACGTGATGTGTTGGCGGATGGATGAACAAGAGTCTTTACAGTTCGAAGTGCGTTGCAGGAGAGACGTGTAAACGAACTTTACAGCAAAACTTAACTTAGAACGAGACTTTTAACGAGAAAATAAAATAAAGGAAGAAATGAAAGTAAGAGATGAGATGGCTTGAATGAAGCTGTTTAAACTCCGATCTTGATGGGTTTGTCTGCTGGCTTGGTCTAACTTGGTCTGGTCGATGTAGTGTACGAACATGAACACTCTCTTGCTGTTTGTAGAGAGAGGCACAAACTTAATTCAACACCGAACCGAACTGCCGAACTGAACCGAACCGAAACTGAACTGCTCTCTGAACAGCTCTCTGAACTGAACTGAACTGCCTTGTTCGGGTCTTTAACTTAAAGTTAGTCCAACCTCTTTTGGAGAATTCTGGCCAATTGGACAATGGCATCATCTTAGGAGGTGGACCTCGTTTCTTCTTATCGTAAATCAGGCGGTATCTATGATCTGCTTGCTCTCCAACACTAAGCAGAGAGAACAAGAGATCACAGTTTAACATTATAGATTATTATAATCATACAAAGCATTTTACACAGATTTCACTCAAGCCATCTTAAGAATTAAGGGCATACGATTATTTTGATTGGAAGCATGATACTCGTTCATTCATACACACAGTTATAATCATCATTACATGATTTATATGGAATCTAAGCATAATACAAACATGAATTGTAGGAAAAACAAGAATTATGATGTTTGATTATGAGTCCACTGAGCATTGTTCTGTGTGAGTTGTTTTCTGCAGAATGTGCAGAATTAATGTGGTTTGATATGTAAAGTGTAAAAGTCTTTCTGGTCTCTGAAGGAAAGCGTGGTCTGTTAAATAACTCTGTCCTGTTTAGCAGTGGTGATGCTGAGGGAGGTCAAAGGTGGTCAGGCCTGTTTGACCATTTGTGAGGAGATTTGCCTTGGTTAAGAATGAACAGTGACAAGTTCTTCCTGCTTTGGCTTATCCCTTTATGGCCTGCGGAGCCCTAAAAGTCCTTTCTGAGGGGGTTTTGGAGGCCATAAAAATCTTCTCTGGAGGGGATGCCTAGACTAGTTGGCGCCGGGATCTTTATGGCTGAATTAGTGATTGAGTTCTGTTTGAATGAATCAAATGGAAGATTCATTTGTGTTTGGTTCATGGTTCATTCTCTACATAAGCACAGTATGATAAAAAATGAATTTATTGGCTTTTCTTACTAGATTAATTAACGTTAAATCAACCCACAGATGCCACAATTAAATGTAAAATTGCACAAGAACATATTTTGCCAGAAATGTGATAACTTTTATATACAACAGACGTACAATTTTTGCCTGGAATATATTAACATAATAGGTACCTGTTAAAATAATTACATTATAAATAATTTGCTTGCATAGCTTGTTACCCCTTTATTACCTTATACCCAGGGTTGGGGAGTAACGGAATACATGTAACGGCGTTATGTAATCAGGATACAAAAATCCAGTAACTGTAATTAGTTACAGTTACGTCAGAAAACGTAGTAATCCGATTATAGTTACTTTTTGAAAAAAACGGGGGATACTTTCAGGATTACAATGGTATCATTTAAAACTAAATAAATCTGCATTTTGGCATAATAACACTATTAAGCGTTGCTTGATTAATGACTCACAAGTCCCACCCGCCGCTGGTGCGTGCGCAAAATAACAGCTCTCTGCAACAATCTCCTCAGACACCAGTGATGCGCGGGTTGATCCAAAATGAGCGGGTTACCCGCGGTTACGAGTCATCCAAAAGTATTTTATACGTCTGAAATAAAGATACCAATTAAATCTTTGTAATTTATATAGTAGCCTACTAGACACAATTTTCTATGAAATACATAGGCCTTTATTGGCTGAAACTGGCACGAAGATGACGCACGAGCTCAGTCTGCAGGTAGAGATGGACGCGGCAAGAGAAAAGGTGAAGACTGGGCAGTGGAAGCTCCGCAAATACCTACTAATACAAGTGGAAAATCCTTATTTAGGCTACCTTTTGAATGTTAAGCGTTATTAGCCTAACTTTTGAATAAATGCTGTCGCGGGACAAAATGCCCGATTTCCCTACACGTTGAACTGAGAAATGCCATTGTACCATTTTTATAGGCTACTTTTAATAATGCGTAATGTCAGTTTTATGTATTTTCTGAGAGGAGGCGGGGTTTTTGTTGGGAACGTCGGAGGAGAGACGCACACTTCAATTAGACTGGATAAACACATGCAGAATCTTAATCGTTAAGAAAATGAAACGAAATAAATGAACAGCCTAAATCAAGCCTTTATTACATAACACTAGGCTATATCATACAGCATTTAGAAAAAGAACAGTTTGCGCTCCTAAGGGCAAAAAATGCGGGTCAGGAAGCGGGTTGGGTACAATTTTTTTTTTTTTTTTTGCGGTCCGAGTTGCAGGCGTGTTAGTTGAAAACGTCGGTCGGGTGCGGGTTGTTTATACACTGACCCGTGCATCACTGTCAGACTGCTAGAAACGTTGCTGCCCACTGGTAAAAATGCTTGCATTTTCTCGGAAATTCCGCTGCTATTTTGTTTTTAAAGAAGAAAATGCCAACAACATAGTTGTACAGTGCAAACTGTGCCTTCCAGCAATGAAAACACTTTCTTTATCGAAGGACTCGACATCCAACCTAAAGAAGCATTTGCATTCTCTTTTCCTGTTGAAGAAACATTTCCATTTTATTTATTCCTTGTCAAGTTAAAAATAAAACAAAATAATCTGTAATACCATACTGTAGCCTCTAGATGTCCTTTACATAAATATTTATTCAGGGTTATTCAATATTCATTTATTCAATAATTTATTCTTAATAAATAAAAGTTTTTTAAAAAAATAATATCTATCCTTGAAGTAATCCAATAGTAATCAGTTACATTACTTTCATATTGTGGTACTTGGATTACGTTACTGAATACTTTTTTTATAAAGTAATTTGTAACTGTAACGGAATACATTTTTAAAGTAACCCTCCCAAGCCTGCTTATACCTACACGGAAGTACACTATAATTACAGAAACGCACACCGTAATTTCAGTTTACTTACGAAGTTATTTGCAGGTTGTATACTATCTGCTTGTTACCCCTTTATTACCCCAAACTTAACATATTGTTCCTCTATACCTACACGGAAGTACGCTATAATTACAGAAACGTACACCGTAATTTCGGTTTACTTACGCAGTTGTTTGCGGGTCGTAAAATAAAGTGTTACCGGCCTTGACACATCAAGACGTTGTAAAAGAACTAACAGGGACGAAAGCTGAATGTGTCGTCGTCTCGAGACTGTTATTTATGTGCAGCCAGTCAGACTGTTTTCTCTTCTCAATTCAACATGCTCAGTTGGCCAAAAATAAAAATCAAAAAAAAAAAAAAAAACAGTAAGTCAGTGTTGCCAATTTAGCGATGTTGTCTTTCTTTAGGGTTTTCTTTGCCTTTAGTGACTTTTTTCATAAAATCTCACCTAGCAACTTCTTGGACAAACCTTATATAGTTCCCAAGATTCGCCAGTATGATGTCATCTAGCGACGTTTAGCGATCAGATTTAGCTACTGTCCATTGAAAGCCATTTCACAACATAGCAATGAAGTCCGACTGGTGCCGATGGTTCAGGACACACTGCAAAAACAGGCAGACGACGCTCAACAACGGCCCAATGTTGGTCGATGGTCGACCGTCAGCTTGGTGTGTCGATGCCTTTTAGCATTAAAGGATAGAAGCTGTCCTCCCTGTTACAATCCAGTGTGTGTCATAACAGGGTGGATGTTTTAAGCTAATATAGCCAATTACTAGCTAGGAAAGAACGCTACAGAAGATTAACATTTAGAAAAATAATGACTAACAATCACAAAAACACAATTACTAAAACTTCAACTTAAATGAAAATGTAAAATAAAAAATAAAAAATAAAAACAGTTTCAAAATATTAGTAAAAATTATAATAGTATCTCAATGATACTGAAATAACACTGGTTTGAGTCTCACTGGATAAATGTTAAAACGCCAAAGGCAAAGCTTGAATTTACAGGTATGTCCCTCTTAGGCTAATGTATTTTCAAGATGGATGCGCAACATGGCTGCCGCTAATCGAGCGACTCACTCGTATATATTCTGAATGGCAGATTATATACTTACGAGAATACTAGATTAGTTGGTTGAAGTAATTACACATTAATAGGGATGAGTCGCGATCTTCGAATAGTCGAATAGTCGAACTGCGTTCGAAATTCGATCATAAAATTGCTTATTCGAATATCGTTATATTTTCGCGCAATTCCAATGTGACATAATTGATGGCGCGCCTACTGTCACAGATCACACAGCAGGGTTTTTTCCTGTCGGGGACACAAGGTGTCACTAACATGAGTGAAACCCCCTACTGCGCGATCTGACACCAGCGTTTTGTAAACAAACAACAGAAGAAGAGCATTGTCATGACCATTAACTCTGCGCCCAACAGAGGTGGGTAGTAGACTAACCTTTACTGTCTATGGAAGTAACCGTCTATGGTAGTAACAAAGTAGGCTACATTTACTTAACTACGTTGGGCGACGTTCCTCTCGTTACTTTATTTTAATGCAATACATGTTGTTAAATGCGTGGTTTATTCCAAGGGCGCTGTATCTTTTTTATGGGCATGAGCGATGCTCCATTCACATGAATCACTCTTTTGAGTCGATTCTGTTCAAAGACTTCATCAAACAAGTTGGCAGATCTGTCTAAATCGGTTCGCGAATCAGTTTGAATGATCTGTTCAGTTCCTCGTGCACTGAATCGTCTGAAGCGATTTCAATTCACACACTCGACACAGAGTCGTAAAAGGAAGATTTAAGAACATCAAGAGCGTTGGATGAAGTGGCCATGGACCTACAGTTTAGTCTAGTGAAAGCAAATCTGCAAATGAATCATATTTTTGCCAGCGATGAAGATCTAACGTTAGTTGAACATCTTCGTATGATGTCTGTGAACGAATGATTCCACAGGACGGTATTCGAGTTCATTTCAGTCAGGTACCTGACTGAAATGAACTTGAATACCGTCCTGTGGAATCATTCGTCTGAATCAATTTTTTTTCATTTTTGGCAGAAATTCACATCCCTACACATTAACGAGAACAGAATTTTGAAAGAACAAAGTGTTTTTGCTAAAAATCAACTTAAAATATTACACAGTGTAAATTTAAGACTCACTAAAACAACATTTGAACTTCTCAACTTCACGGGACACTTTTGAAAATAAACCCACTGAACAGTATCTATTACTGAAGCTGTTTTGTAGAGTTTGGCTTTACATTCGTGGACTGAAACGATGAATTAAATGTTTCTCAAATTAGTTTTGTTCAGTTTGTGTTTGTGGTTTCTGGCTGGTGAGTTTTAAATATTTTTTTCTGGTTTCTGTTGTTTCTGCTGTTCTGTTCATGTGATAAATTACTGGTTAAATTAGTTAGAGAAGATTAACATTCACTGTTATTCTCATATTCAAAAATAATTAAACTGTGATTTTACTGCCAGATCAAGCTTGAATTCAGCTCTAAGCTCAGTTATTAGTTATTTATTAATTAAATATAACAAAATAAATATGAAGCTCAGATACTCAACATCATTAGTGTCATGAAGCTGCACAGGGAACATGGACAGAGGTGATCCAAATGCAGGCTTTATTAAGAGGAGAATCCAGAGACCGGTACAGGGAAACATGCAGGGGTCAAAACCAGGTAAGCAGTCCAGATCAGCAAACATACAATGCAGGGATAAGGCAAACAGGAATACCAGATACAGGCAAGGAGTTCAGGAACCGTGAAACTAGAAAACACTCAGAAACACTTAGGAACTAGGAAAACACTTGATGCAATCAGACACTTACAGTACTGAGCCCCGAACAAAGGGAAAACACAGGCTTAAATCAGGGATGCTAAATCTAAAACAGGTGCAACAAATAAACTATAATCAGTCCAGGGTAAAACATAAAGGAAACAATAAACTAGGAAGGAGTGCCCCCCAGAGGCTCAAGCGGGCACTCCAGCCGCAGATCGTCACAATTAGTTTGAGTGTGACATTAAACATTACAGTAAAAGTGTCTCTTTTAGATTAATGTTCCATATATAAATCTATTTATCTTTTTATTCATCAACGTTTGTCTTTGTAATTCTGCAGAATATTATTTATGTCACATTTAAATTAATAAAAGTATTTTAGCGAAGCTTCAGCAAAGCAACATCAAGTGATTTGAAAAACTCTCTTTTCAGTGTTTGGAGTTACAGTTCAAATATCAGTGAATGAGGGAGATTCAGTCTCTCTAAACTCTGACACTGAAATAAAGGATGATGATGTGATGCAATGGAAGTTTGGAAATAAAAACACTTTAATAGCAGAAATCAATAAACGGGCCAACATAATCACTGTATATGATGATGTTCTTGATGGGAGATTCAGAGACAGACTGAAGCTGGGCAATCAAACTGGATCTCTGACCATCACAAACCACCACAACTGAACATGAAGGAGATTATAAACTACAGATCAACAACGAGAGAAAGAGATTCAAGAGTTTCTTTCTCACTGTCAATGGTGAGTTCAAAAACAGTTACACCTGTTTTATAATGACAGCATTTAAACAAATTCATACACCATTTGTTTTTTTGTTTGTGTTGTTTTAACCCTCAGAGACCTAAGGGTATTTTTACAATAAATTTTCCGTCTGGTGTTATTAACTAAAAAAGCTTGTAAAACATCAACCCTTTTGTGCACAGACAATTGACACACCTCTTTTTTTTCAGGACAAATTGAACTTTCAGCATATTTGTGTTACATTGATGTCACCTGAATGTAAAATAAGTTATGGGACCATAAAGACAAATGAAAAAATAAATCGGAAATTGAATCACTCAAATATTTATTGAAATCACACACAAATAAATAAAAGCTAAGCAAATTTCCTCTGGAAAACAGTTTGTTCATGTCTTTGGAGTCTGGAGCACAGGAATAAACATTATAACTTGTACAGAACCAAAACTATTTACATTTTTCCAAAATAAGTCCGGGCGTTTTCATGAAATTCACTGGTGCCAAGCCTCAAAACAGTTCCTAGTATCAGCAATCACAAAGAGGGCCACATCACAGGCTTTGCATTTCTATTTTATTTATTCTTTTATTTATTATATTCTTTTTATACTACATTTATACTAGCCTACTATAATACTTTTTTACAGTAAATAAATAAATGGCACTTCAGCTGGGTCTGTCCTGGTAATCTAGTTCCACATCTGTCAAAAAGCTCTGTTCTCCTGAAAATCTATCATCCTTCATGGCAAAAAAGGCCAGCGCTGATATACATCAATGTCTCTGTGATCCTCTGTGAAACCTGCGTCTCCGTGCGTATCTCTCTCTCTCCCTCCCTCCCTTGGAGAGAGCGCATTGCGCAATGACCCAGTGACGCACCCAATGTTTACGACGGATCAGCCTGTAATTGGTCAAAAACCATCACGTGATATCCACAATGGCAGCTTGCATCGAGCTAGCGGCAAATATGACGGAATATTTATAGATTATGGACTTCAAGTGTATCAAAGTTGGATATAAACGTTTGGATTTATTGCTGAAAAACTCCGAAAGGATGCACAAGTTCCAGGCTGGATAGAAAACCTTCTGTAAAGGCTAGAAAGACACCAAAGACACCCCCGTGATGGCTAGCTCGTTAGCTTTCTGCTGGAAAAAACGGTAAGAAAAATCGATACATCTGTCATTTAGTAATATCAAAATTTCTCGGAGGTGATTTGTGGCGTCGTCGACGATGCCGTATTTCAAATTTAAATTTCAATCTTTAATTTAATAAACAATTATAATCTGTTTATCTGTGACAAACCCTGTTTCTGTTTGTTCTGTGTGTGTTTGATGATTCGGTCCCACTTTATATTAAGTGGCCCTAATACCTGTGAACTTACATGGTTACTAGATATGTACTTAGTATGTAACTACAGTGTAAATACACATTGGTACTGTTGTAGAAATTTTAATAGTCATTTATTCCTAACAGAAATCAATGTGTAAAATATATGTGTGTACGTGCTTGTGCGTGGCGTTTCAGGAATATATGGGACAGGACCTCTTGACCTTAGGAATGGTCAGATTTGGCTGGTTTATTCCAGTACCAGTTTGTGTGCTTAAGTAGAAACTGAACAGCAGTGGGGACCTTATCTGAGTGGGGGAAAAGTACAGCGGGTGAGAAATCGGGTCTGTTGGGGACGCCTAACAGATCAGGAAAACGCGCGTTGAAGAGAAATCCACAGAGAACAGAGAAGCAGCCAGTATGGGGATGTCTCAAAAGCAAGCTTGCGAAATTTGGTACACCGGTTTTCTGTCAAATGAGATAAAATTAAGGGCAGAAATGTATGATATTGAGCGCCACAAGATTAAAGGTGGTGCGGGAATCAGTTGAAAAGGGCAGTGAGAAACAAAGGTTGTTGTGACTGGGTTCAACATGTGTGTAAAAATGTGAACAGATAATGGATTGTTGGCTTGAAGATAAAATGTCAAACTGCCAGGAGAAATAAAGTTTTTACTTCTTCATCCAGTAAATGGATGCATGACAATAGATGACTATAGAACTTAAATTTATATGATAACGATGGAAGTAGCAAGCAGCAATAAGGCTGTCTATGTGAAATGTGATAGATCAGAAGAAAATGGCATGTAGGGGAAGATTGAGATGAAATATAGTAGAAAACTATATGTGATGAAAATTAATGTTGTGGCAGTAATAATGATGAAGATTATGATTCGGCTATTGTGATTGAATCCGCCACTGGTGGACTGTAAAGGACACAGAGAACTGCTTATCAGTGGCTCTGTTTGCATTCCTAAATGGAACACACTGGGTATTAGTGCTGTAGCGACGCGTCGATGACGTCGACGCTTCGACGTCAAAATTACGTCGACGCCATATTTTTGCGTCGACGCTTCTTCATTTATTTATTTTTTGCACCGTTTCCGGCAGTACAGCTCGCCAACACACACGTGGGAGACCGAAACATTGCAGAATGGAGGACGAAGACCACTAGAAGTGAATGTGCTCTCCATTAAATGAATCACACACAGTAAACAAATCCTTAACAAAAAAAACCTTTGCAATTTAGACGCGCAAACTGGGTGCGGGTGCGGTGAGACGTACGGCTCGGGCAGATCCGGCTTGCAGTCGTTTATCCGCGGACGCGGCGCCACGCGCGCTGTTACAAAAGAAGCCGTGCACGCGATATGGGGTTTTGCCGGTCTTGCGCACCCAACGCGTCATATTTGCCGCACGCTCGTGCGGACGCGTCAAGTATAAACTTTGCTCCGTGTCAGCGCGCGCTCTGATCGGAAAAGGGGAACAGACTCTCCTGAATCATCTCCAGCAGTAGCAGAAGCACCAATAACTCCGCCTCCGTTTCCCTCGTAAGCTGATATTAGTATTTAAACATTCTCTATGATAAAAAATGTTTGTACAAAATATTTTAATAACACGGTTTTGGCGGTTAGAGTTCTAATGACGGTGTTCAAATACATAACAGACTAACGTTAGCCAGCTACAGTATCATGATTCAGTAAGCTAGTTCGTATTTATTTGAGATACATTATGTTTTTTTTATTAATCGAGGAGCAGAAAAATAATCTCTATATTAATCGCCCAATTAGTCGTTAGATTAGTCGACTAATCGATAAAATAATCGCCCAACTAATCGTTTAATTAATAATCGTTTACCCCAGCCCTACTGGGTATGCAGGGTGTGCAGTAAGTTAGAGCAGATGGAGAGTGTTTTAATTGTGGTCAGCAGGACCATTTTAAAACGTAACTGTTAGGGATGCACCGAAATGAAAATTCTTGGCCGAAACCGAAAACCGAAAAAGAGGAAACCAAGGCCGAAAACCGAAACACCGAAAGAAATTATGCCAATTATTAGTAGGCCTACCATTGCATTTATGGCTATGACTGTGTACTAACTTTACTAAAATCAAGGCATTACAATTGCATAAATTAATATTAAAGTTTCAAAGAATAAATCAATTACAAAGTATCCAAATATTTATTTAGCAAATTGCAAAAATGCACAGTATAAAATAAAATTCAAACTAAAATGGTAACTTGACCCCACTCATGTGTACATTAAATAATAATGTACAGGCCTAACTGGCCTGCAGAAAGGTTTGAAAATTAAATGTTCTCTCAAAGTGCATTGAGGTTCGCCACACGTTGATTTTTCTATTTTTTTTTAATAAGCCTATTTAAAATCGTAGCTATTTGATTGCAGAGCGCCATAGCGCTCTCTCTCTCTCTCTCTCTCTCTTCTCTCTCTCTCCTCTCTCCTCTCTCTCTCTCTCTCTCTCTCTCTCTCTCTCTCTCTCTCTCTCTCTCTCTCTCTCTCTCTCTCTCTCTCTCCTCTCTCTGTGTACCTCTCGCGCGCGCTCTCTCTCTCTCTCTCTCTGTACCTCTCTCTCTCGCTCTCTGTTACACCTCTCGCACGCGCGCTCTCTCTCTCTCCGTACCTCTTGCGCGCGCGCTCTCTCTCTCTCTGTACCTCTCTCTCTCGCTCTCTGTACCTCTCGAACACGCGCTCTCTCTCTCTCTCGCGCACTCTCTCTCTCTCCGTACCCCTTGCGCGCTCTCTCTCGCTCTCTGTAGGCCTACCTCTCGCACACGCGCTCTCTCTCTCTCCGCGCGCGCGCTCTCTCTCTCTCTCTGGGCCGTGTTCCTCTCATATTCAGCGTAGTGATCGGAATGTTTGGATTTCAGGTGATAAATTAAACCCGACGTCATCACAACATTTCGGCCCTTCTGTTTCGGTAATAAAAGTCTTTCGGCCGAAAACCGAAAATGCTCTTTTGGGCCATTTTCGGACGAAAATTTTCGGTGGCCGAAAATTCGGTGCATCCCTAGTAACTGTAAATGCCCACTAAGAAGGTGTTTGAAAATGTGATAGTGACACATTTCTGGTAATAATGTGGGATTGAAAGTAGATCAGTGTTTAAATGACGATATTAACATTTTCGTCTGAGAAAGAATAAGAGATAAAAAAAAACAAGGTCAAAAGATTGAAGTCTTAAAGTGAATCCTTTTGAAGAAAAGATCTATAATAGTAATTCTTATAAGTGAATTGATGAATACAGTTGGATGTAAAATTATGGATAATGACAACAAATGTGAGTTGCAGGAAGGAAAAAGTAACTAAAAGGATGATTGTGTTTTAATTAAACATTTTAAAAAGGGTTTTAGGATATATATAGAGACAAATCTCACAGATGATTTTTAATGACTGCAAAAGATGTAGAGTAGCCTTGTCAAAGTTAGTGTAAATCCTGATTGGAGATTGATAAACTCCTAGGAAAACTTTGAGGTCAGATATTAAACTGTTATTGAGAACTAGAATAATTATTTTTATTTAAGATCAAATAAGCAGAAGCAGTTGGTTACTGAATTAACAGTTGATAAATGTAAAATGTGTAGAAAGGCATCTGATCAAACAAACAGCTTGAAAAGTTTTGACCATGAGAGAACTAGAAGCTGATGTTTTTCTCTCAAAATATAAGTTTGTTATTGGCTGTAATGAAACAGCTCGCTTATCTGAATCTGATGTGTGCTGTGGCTGTAAACGGCCAGTACGACAGAGACTCAATCTGAGTGGAAATTTGTATTGTCTAAATAAAGACAACCTATAAAATGTTCATTTAGAAACAAATGTAATTTCTGGCAAAGATGCCTTAAGCTGGGATAGTTAAAAAATGATAGATAAAAGTTTGATGTTAGAAGTTTATGAGAGTACAGTATACCATCCTGAATGCCTCAGAGTCTCTCTCATTCAATGTCAGCTAACAGGCTGTTATCTGAGTCCGTGTCATAAGTAATAATAAGCTATTTATAGTAAAGCACAGTGTTTCAGTTGAAAAATCAGACACAGAGATGGTAAAGAAATCATTGCCATTAAGAGGGCAATTTGTATTTGTGAATGTTTTAAATGTAAAACTGAATGACTTTAAAGAAGTCTTTAAAATAATAATGCAGATCTTAAACGATAGAAGTGACATTTTATTTTATTTTAGGACCAGTAACTTCTCTGTCTTATCTTAAGTCTCCACCATTGAAACAGGCCCGAAGGCTACGGCTACAGATGTACAGTAACAGTACACTGAATGTATGGTTGTGATCTAAATTCACTGAGTATAATCTAAGTAGCTAGGTTTATGATTTTAAGATGGTTAATGGATTTAAGTGATTAAATACTGCTGTTATTAACCTGTCTCCCTGTGTGAACACTATTAGGCAATAGGAATGGCTCTGGTGACTCTTGAACGTGCCTTTCCTAAGCTCCAGAAGACAGCTGACTTCTGTTGAAAAAACTGATTGTGTGATGGGAAAAAGCGGTTAACAGTGTGTACGTGGCTACTCAATGACAGGATGATCTTCCTGGCCAGGGGACAGCCTAACGCAGGGGGTCACGGACATTGGGCACCTCAGGATGGGGGTGTGTTACATGCGAGAAAGGTATGAGAGTTGAGCGCTGATTACTGGAGGCCACCGGGGTCAGCAGAGCATTGAGAGGTGAGATGCGCTGTGAGGAGTTGCGGCAGTCTGACCCAAGAGAATGTAAGTTCCTCCATACCACTTGCCAGAAGAAACCGCATTAATTGCATGACTTGTGTCTGCAGATGTGCCAGGGGGACAACACCCTGAGGAGAGGAAAATTATAGATAAAGAGCTAAGGGGGAGGGGCTTTCAAGAGCTACCTGAGACATGAGGGGATTGCCATTGTTTGTTGTGGAGACAGGAACAAAACTTTTTATGTATTGGCTGCCTCATGGGCAAGAATAAGAACATTTATAGAAGTGTTGATTTTGAACTAATATGATTATAAAATAGTTTTAACTCCTGAAGGTCGTTTGACATGGTTGATGGCTAAAGATGAAGACAGCTTTTGATTTAAGAAAACTCTGGATAACAAAATTTAATGGTAAAAGGTTAGTGATGAATTTAATACTGCATTCTGTCTAAAATTTACTCCTAGAAGACTGTTGAAAATATTATTGGCTTATGGAGAGACTTCTTGCGTGGAGGAAGGGATGGTAAACTGTGTCTGTCTTTCTGTTATCGGCCTGCTAGAGCAAGCTGAAGCAAAATAATGATAAGGAAAATTAAACAAAGCAACCCAGCTGACTTGTCTAAAAGTCTAATGAATAATGAACAGACATGCTTTGGAACTGGTTAAGAGACCATGTAAAATTAGGTAAAAGCTACAGAAAAATGTGAAGTTTAAAATCTTATTTAAAATTTAAATCTTTTTAGCAATAATATATAAACGAAAGA
This sequence comes from Chrosomus eos, assembly GCA_036326025.1. Lineage (NCBI taxonomy): Eukaryota > Metazoa > Chordata > Actinopteri > Cypriniformes > Leuciscidae > Chrosomus > Chrosomus eos. The sequence goes on along the minus strand of JAZAVI010000307.1, from coordinate 87,795 downwards.
GTTAATATTGAAAAAAAGCAAACATTGAAAATGAGCAGTTAACATATGTGTGTCTAGTATGAGTGTGTGTGATGGTGACAGCACTTTAGGTCTTGTATGTATTAGTTTAGGGTACTAATATTCCGCCTGAATAGTGAGTATATTGTTTCATCATTACAGATGGGTTGAGGCAAATGACAAATTTTAAAGAAGGCGATAATTGTGAGTGGATCCGATGAAAAGATGATACAGAACATAGGGCAAGCTTTAAATTGATTGGTCATCAAGCTCTGTCTGGTATTAATTACTTTTGTCTTTTATGATGTTGATTTGAATTACATTCTGGATCAGTTTAAGTATTTGTGTAAATTGGAATTGTGGAGTTGTAGATCCATCTGGCATGGGCTGAGATAAATGAAAATGTTATAGATTTTTGATGGCAACAACAAAGTGACATATTGGCTAAGTCAAACATGAAATTATCAAGAGAGCCCCTAAAAATGTAGGATTATTGTGGGCAGAAGGATGAGAATGTTATTTGACTGACATTGACCAAGTGACCAAGTCTGTACAGCATGACCTGACTTGATAGAAACAATTGATGACTTTGAAAATGTTTGTAGATGACTGAATTAAGAGACCAAACAACAGGACTGAAAAGCGGGATAAGCTGTGAGACTAAGGGCCGTTGCCCTTCAAATACTTCGATAAGAAGATGAGATTGTGGCTTTAAGTGAAGAATGTAATATCTTGTTTCAGAGACAGAGAAAGATGTCTGGAGGAAATTTGGCTGAAGGACAGTGTTGATGGCTAACTTTGTTTATACAAACACCATTATGTTAAATTGATGCACGAGTTGAGTCGTGCATCAAAAGGGGGGACAAAATATGGTTTTACTAAGGGTGTATTCACACCAGGAAAGTCCGATAGTTCACTTGCTTTGGTCCGGACCAAATATATATATATATTTTTTCTTTTGGTACGGTTCGCTTTCACACTGCTCTTTTTGCAAGTGAACCAAAATTTGTAAACAAAACCACACGTGTGCTAACGTCGTCCATTCATTGGACAAGGATTCTCAAGTAGGGAAATCAGGAAGTACAAAAAAGGCTCAGCATGGAGATATTTCGTACTGCAATATTTGAGGAGCTCTTTTCCAAAACGCGATAAATCCATTTCAATAGTTTTCAGGAAAATTACATTTTTTACCTAGACCCACACATCTTGTGAATATTCAATTTATCTTGTTAATAATGTTTTTTTCCCTCAGTCTGAACATGTTGAACAATGGTTATTAAATTAAACAACAATATTGTTGATGATAAATTCAAAGTAATTTTTTTTTTCTTCAAAACGCTATAAATCCACACAAAAAAATGGATGATTTTGCCCACTTAATTAAGTTTTGTTTTGTAGAAAGCCTTTCTTTAAAGTGGATTTCGTTTTGTATAAATTGTATCTTAATTTTAATAATGTTTTCATTAACCAATTGCCTGAATTTTAATAAATAAGCAGCAAATAGACAATATAATCATGACATGGAGGCGTCGCCGCCGTCACTTGCATTGCACGCGAGCTGGAGCGCATCTCATCATAAATTAACCGAAATTCAGCGTAGCCTATGCTTCACAGCAGACATGAGAAATATATCTATATAGAAAGATTGAAATGTCTTTAAACGAAACAATTAAAAACGAAAATAAATAGCCTACTCTCTGATTATGTAATCCATTACACGCATTTCTCTCTAGGCGCGTACAGAGATGCTGATCGACAATTTCATATTTGCAGACACTGACACACAGAAAGCAGTTGATTAATAAAAAATAAAATAAAAAATTCGATTTTCGAACGATATTCGACTTTTGCTCTTTGATCGTCGAATGGCAGAAATTATAATATAGACAGAAACCTTTGGCAGCAGCATCTACCCCCATGTGTAGGTCTCACTGGCTCATCAAGGCCATCAAAAGTATTATCACCGTTTAAAGCACTCATTTTGAGGAATGAATGAACATAAACAAACCTCTGTTCAGCGCGCCGATGTTGGATTGCGTATAACACTCACTGAAGTCTGATTTGTCTATAGGATTTATCGCGTTTAGGCTAAAAATAGGTTTGGCGCTTATCGCGGTTTGGAAAAGAACTGCATAACTTGCAGTACATTTTAAACAAGGAAATATAGCGATTTGGCATGAAACATTGATGGAGCAGTGAATAGGTTCAGAACACAGCGCAGAAGACGGATAAGGTATAAAGTTTTCATTCATGGAGAGGGGCTATGTTCACAGATTCAAATATGAGATTCTTAATACTGCTAACGAGTGCTGTCAATGTTAACGCTTGCGATACAGTTTGTCCAGTTTAACGCAGCATCATCCTTGTATTGTAACTATCGCATTATATGAACTGCAAAAGCTTTGTTTGCATCTATGCACGATTAAACTAAAGAGAACGCTCTGTATGTGAATGTCCTAATGCGCACTCATTCATTCATTCCATTCCAATGATGCACACACGACACACAGAAAGACGCGCAACAGTATCGTGTGGCCAGACAGCACGCCGGAATGGAATGTAGTAGGCTACAACAGATCTTTCTTGCAATTGGGTCGGTTCATGTTCACACCGTAAACGAACCGTACCAGAGTTCGTTTGCAACCGTACCGAGACCACCTCTTCAGCTGGGTCTCGGTTCGGTTGTTTGGTCCGCACCCGAGTTCGATTGCTGTATTCACACCTGCCCAAAAGGTCCGCACCAAGGGGATAAACGAACTAGAGTTCGATTCAATCGAACCAAACAAGGCAGGTGTGAATACACCCTAAGGGACAATATATGTTGGGAGGACACTGGGTCTAATTGGGTAAAAGGCCATCCCAAACAAAATTTGCTTTCTGTAAATGTATTTGGAGGACTGTTTCAACAGGAAACGCCGGGGCAGATGTGGCAGCGAAGGACGCGGCAGCACAGCAGACAAAAGAAACTACATGTACTTTACTATCTGAAAATAACCTCGACATTTTGTTTTCTTTACAGAGAATGGAGCAGAGCATAACTTAAAATTTTCCTTTCACAGAATGTCAGATTGGATTGCAGCTAACAGAATAATTCTGTTCCAAAATGCATTAATATTGTGTTGTTGACATGAGCAAAGTGGGTTGAATGTTAATGTAATAGTTGAATGAGTGCTATTAAGTGAGCAAGAAATTATCCGGTGATAATATGTTTCAGGTTGCTGAATTGGGCAGATGTTGAGAATAAATTTGGAACTAATAATGTATATAATCAGTAAACAAATGGTGAAAATTCCACAGGTCACACCAGAAGGACAAGCGGCTAGACAAGCGGTCACTAACAAAATACTTAAGGTCTCCATTCACAGGTGACAGCAGTTAGGAAATGGTCCACTCCACAAACAAGGTTGCAAGGATGGAGATTGCAACACCGCCATCCAAACATCTCACCTTAAACAACACCAACCAACCTCAGCAGACCGACACGCCAACGAGATTTGATTGGTCACTGATTAATTAGAAAGTATTTTAGGAAAATTAATGGATTGTTTGATTAATCTCTGGAGGTTGGGGTTTCGGTGGTAGAATTGTCTATATTGTGTGTTTTCCAGCTCAGTACAGAGACTGGTCAGAGCAGGGATGTTTGTTCGATTGTAAAAATTACAGTTTATCCAAATGATGAGGATAATACATGTAGTGGGACCTATAGTGAAATTAATTAATTGTTGGGGTATGCTTTCTTTTTCTTTTTCTTCCTATGAATGTTTTTGATATGAACAGAGGGTTAAAAGCTGTGCTTATCCGCTATGAGATGGGGTACAAGGAGAGGGTTTGAAATGAGGGACTTTATTCTACTTTTATTCTTTGTATTTTGATGACCTGTTGAAATAGCCAGAATTGATGGTTTTGTTTTGTTTTTCCTAACTAATCTGTACACTATTTCTTGTTTAACTAAGGTGACTGAGGGGTCGATCAAGGTCGAGAGTGCAATAGCAGTGTCTATTCATTCAGCCCGGCTTCAGTTGAATTCTTTACTTGCTTGCTAATATTTAAGGGACTATCCTTATAAAACAGCCTAAGCGGTTTCTTTTCAAAATGTTATTTTCACAAATGTTTAAGAAGAGTGATCAGTTATGTGAAAACCAGAGATGAAGAGTAGTGTGAAGATATGACTTAAAATTTGTCTTTTTGTTTATTATTGTGATTATGGGTAATTTGAATGATAAAAAGTGGGGAATTGTTGTAGAAATTTTAATAGTCATTTATTCCTAACAGAAATCAATGTGTAAAATATATGTGTGTACGTGCTTGTGCGTGGCGTTTCAGGAATATATGGGACAGGACCTCTTGACCTTAGGAATGGTCAGATTTGGCTGGTTTATTCCAGTACCAGTTTGTGTCCTTAAGTAGAAACTGAACAGCAGTGGGGACCTTATCTGAGTGGGGGAAAAGTACAGCGAGTGAGAAGGAACCTTGAAAAGAGTATAAAAGCTGTCTCATGTCTTCCTGGTGCGCGCCACTCACTTCACAGAATGTAATGGCTGTGATGGCGACTGGACCTTCTTGCAAGAATAAACATTTCTCTTTTTATTAATTTGACTCTGAGTGTCTCTTACGCAGTGATGGTGTTTAACAGAAGTTTTGCCACTGCAGTACATAGTATTTACAACTGTAATATTTGTGTAACTACACATATGTAACAACCCACAGAAAGGTATGTGTAAGTACAAATGTGTAACAGGACATTGGTAACAACACTTTTTCCACTACAGTAAGTACACATGTGTAACAGGCATTGTGTAACTACATTTTGTAACAACAATATGTATTTACACAAGTTATTCCACTTCCACACGCAGTCTTCCATACTGTAGTTACCAGTTAAGAACACACTGAAACCATGATGATTCCTATGTGTATACCATGTATTTACTATATGACCAGCAGGACTTATGTTGAATTACAGCTAAAGTTTTCCCTTGTGGTACCAGTGTACTTACATGGTAACTCCTCAGGAACTGTCCACTTAATATAAAGTGTAAAATGGTCATAACTTACTCTGTAATATGCAAAACCCAAACCTCTGTGCAACACTGTATTAACAGTGCTCTGTAATATGCAAAACCCAAACCTCTGTGCAACACTGTATTAACAGTGTACTTACATGGTAACTCCTCAGGAACTGTCTACTTAATATAGTGTAAAATGGTCATAACTTACTCTGTAATATGCAAAACCCAAACCTCTGTGCAACACTGTATTAACAGTGTACTTACATGGTAACTCCTTAGGAACTGTCCACTTAATATAAAATGTAAAACGGTCATAACAGAGACCATCTCAGCAAACCCAAACCTCTCATAGTTTTATTAACAATTAGCCTTTCGCCGAGCCCCGTCCCCCTTAGTTACTGTTGCTACGTCCGTCAAACAAATGGTCGAACACGACCAGGGCGACAGCGTGTCAGTGACCTTTTTTTGAGCAATACCTCCGCGATATCCTCCAGATTGAGGCAAAAATGGTTACAGTATGCAGTGGAGGGATATATTCAATTCAAGTTTATAAAAATACACAATGAAGGAGACACTACTATCGAGGCTAATACTTACCGGTCTCAAGTGAAATCTGAGAAACCCCATGACCTGTAAGTTATGTTACCTCAAATGCAACCAGCACAGCCTTCAAGAAGATTTTATAAGCTGGTTCAGTTGCTAATTGTTTGGAGTTATAAATATATAACTCGCGCTGCATATTTAGTAATTTTCCCTCAGATACAGCCAGGATTATACATTCGTTTAACAAGCTTGTTCATTACCACGGCAACCACTTGCGTGTCATGCTGAATGATTTTCGTGTTTAAAAAGTAACTATACATAAGAGACGGAAAGATGCAGATAACCATACGTTATTTAAGGTTATTTCTATTCGTTACGATATTGATATATGAACTGATGTTGTAAGTAACGTTAAGCTTCATGCATTCCCCATTGCGATCGTGCACTCCTCTAAACTGTAGTCTACGGCTGCTGCACTGCTAGTGACTGCTGCTCATTTCCCCCCGAAAATATCATGTTAACAACGACCCTTTAGAAAACATACTACCTCTTGATCTGCTTTCTCCATGTTGCTTTGAATAACGTTAATCTCAGTGGCTCAGTCTCACGCACTCAGTTAATCTCATGCGAGTTAACCATGTTCGACACATGTAAATTAACTGGGAGTGGGGCCGTCCACACTGTTTTATCCACTGTAGGCACCGCTCACGTTGTGTTTTCGGCTTTGGGAATGGAAAGAACACAACTCCTCCAGACATTCTCTCGGGGAACTTATCTAGTGTCCGGTTTACAAACGCCTGGGCGCACCGCTTCACCATCTTGCTTGGAATGCTTGACGGACCTGCTCACATAGTAACGGTTGCTATGATTTGTGATTGGACAATAGCCGTTTTGGGGGAGGGGCCGGCGAAAGGTCAATTAGCATTAAAATATATTTTGAGCCACTAATCCTACTCATACCCCTAAACCTACCCACAACTATTCCTTAACACTACGTAGGCTACACTTATTAAGAAAAAAACCCATAACAGACAGACAAGTAACGTTATACATTTCACAATAATTTGTTTATTGCGAAAATGTCAAAACCGGTACCAAAAGTGGTTCACATGATGATGCGTTGCAGCCGCAGTCCTCTCTGGCAGTATTATAATAGTTGTGTATGAGGTACAGATCAGAATATAAATTATTAATCCATGAAAATGTTAATCCGGTTTCGGTTCGCTCTGTGAAGGCGCGTGCGCTTCTCCATTTCAAATGTAGCCTACTACACCGACTGAAACACGGCATGTCGCAATCTGTGACGAAGCAGGCGAGAGCCAATGAGTGTTTGATATCACGGCCGTAAAACATGTCGTAACGCTTCTTGAAGGCGGAAGGCGCTTTTTTTTGACTTTGAATTCATCACCAGCGTGCCTGAGCGTGGGATTTGACGTTTGCGGTCGCTGCTGAGAAATGGAGATGAAGATCATAAAGGGCTGAATTTGGATCTGTTTCTTGCAAACAACGTATGGATTCTAAAGATTTGGATTACATCAGGCTAAAAAATGTTATGTATTTTGTGAATTTATGTTGTGTTTTATTGGAGAAAACGCTTTTTGTGTCTCACCGTAAATAAACTAAATGCTACAAAATGGTTAAACGATTAAACAAGGTATTTTTAAGGTTTTAAAGTGTAGGCTATTCTTGTTTATTGTTTACAGAACACTGTAATTTACTGTAAAGGCAAATAGGTCACCACAATGTCAAATCAAAAAATATAAAATAAAGAGTAAATCTTTAAAAGTGCTATGCAGTAATATCCCAGAATCTATCAAAGCATAACTATCACATTTATATTTCAGAGTTTACTATCCACTAGGTCACCTTGTTTAGCATTTACTGTGGTACACAACAATGACCCTGACAGTTCCTTTGGAGTTACCATGTAAGTACACTGTTAATACAGTGTTGCACAGAGGTTTGGGTTTTGCATATTACAGAGTAAGTTATGACCATTTTACACTTTATATTAAGTAGACAGTTCCTGAGGAGTTACCATGTAAGTACACTGTTAATACAGTGTTGCACAGAGGTTTGGGTTTTGCATATTACAGAGCACTGTTACTACAGTGTTGCACAGAGGTTGGGTTTTGCATAATACACAGTACGTTATGACCATTTTACACTTTATATTAAGTAGACAGTTCCTTTGGAGTTACCATGTAAGTACACTGTTAATACAGTGTTGCACAGAGGTTTGGGTTTTGCATATTACAGAGTAAGTTATGACCATTTTACACTTTATATTAAGTGGACAGTTCCTGAGGAGTTACCATGTAAGTACACTGTTAATACAGTGTTGCACAGAGGTTTGGGTTTAGCATATTACAGAGTAAGTTATGACCGTTTTACACTTTATATTAAGTGGACAGTTCCTGAGGAGTTACCATGTAAGTACACTGTTAATACAGTGTTGCACAGAGGTTTGGGTTTTGTATAATACACAGTAAGTTATGACAGTTTAACACATTGTATCAAGTGCTGAGTTCCTGAGGAGTTACCATGTAAGTACACTGGTACCACAAGGGAAAACTTTAGCTGTAATTCAACATAAGTCCTGCTGGTCATATAGTAAATACATGGTATACACATAGGAATCATCATGGTTTCAGTGTGTTCTTAACTGGTAACTACAGTATGGAAGACTGCGTGTGGAAGTGGAATAACTTGTGTAAATACATATTGTTGTTACAAAATGTAGTTAGACAATGCCTGTTACACATGTGTACTTACTGTAGTGGAAAAAGTGTTGTTACCAATGTCCTGTTACACATTTGTACTTACACATACCTTTCTGTGGGTTGTTACATATGTGTAGTTACACAAATATTACAGTTGTAAATACTATGTACCAATGTGTATTTACACTGTAGTTACATAATAAGTACATATCTAGTAACCATGTAAGTTCACAGGTATTAGGGCCACTTAATATAAAGTGGGACCGTTAGAATTTTTTTTTTATGCTGTCCAATTGCAAATCATGCAATTTAATCATGCAAATCAAGTTTTATTACTTGCTGAAAATACTAAATATGCTCGAAAATCAAAGTTTACATTTCAGTGTTGACGTTTAAGCACAATTACAGGAAGGCTACGCGGGTACAGGGTTAAAATAACGTTGATTCATTTTGCAAAATAGAAAGGTGATTTAACGTCGACAGTAGACCATAACCCGACGTCGCGATTTCAACGGTGAATCGACGTTGTTTCTTCCGCGGTGAAACGACGTCACAATATCAACGTTGATCCGTTTTGCAAAACCGAAATGTAATTCACCGTTGATCCAACCATGGTACCCGACGTTGTTTCAACGGTGAATCAACGTTGAAATGCCGGCTGGGCAGAATCCAGCAGTCCATATTATTTCCTGACGCATCACCAGGCTAGTCTAGATGATCCCCGACAAAGGTTTCAGAGTGCTAGTAGCATTTAATCTTCCCATACTCGTGCATAAATCAGAACCACTGTAATTCTTCACACGTGCTCAGTTCAATCTTCAGACACTGCAATGACACACCACTTCACAGTGAAAAGTGTACCTTCACTCCACCTCGTCGGGGCCGACCAATCCACCATCGTGATCTTCAGAAATGGGACATCAACCTGCATATCCAACACTGCTTCCACTCGTTTCCTTCTCAATCTCACTCATGCCCGCACTTTCTCCTTCCCATCTCGGCCGCCGCTGCTGCTGCCCAACGCCTGGATCGCGTCCGCTCTCCCGTCCCCCTCTCGCCTCTTCAAGCCGCTGCTTTTAAATCCCCCGTTTGAGACACGCGCTCCAATGGCTGCTTGATTAACCGCTGCAGCTGCCACTTGTAAACACTGTCGGCCATGACGGGCCGCCGGAACCGACCTAGTGTCGCACCGGAAGTCTCCCCAAGGGAAACCTGCGCCGAGTTTTTAGTTCCGCCTTCGTCACCCGGTGACACTTTCAACATCGGATCAATGTTAGGCTTCAACGTAGTTTCAACATTTCTGCCAAACCATATTTCAACGTTGATTCAACTGAATTTTGCTATGTGGGGAGTAATCAAACTAATTACTGTTTCCTCCGTTGCAACGCCGTTACCGTTACTGACAATAAAATATGCCGTTACTAATTGAGCTCACTGAAGCGGTTTTCATCCGAGTAGGCTCTCTCCGCCATTGGATCTGCAACGTTTTTTCTCTGGTGCTGTGCGTGTGTTTATGAGGCGCCGGACTGGACTAAAGCGAGGCGAACGCCGCGGGCGCGCTTGATAGTGCGCGAGAGAGACCGTGTCTGAGCGCACGAGAGAGACCGTGTCCGAGAGCGCGCGAGAGAGACCGTGTCCCCACATAGCAATTTTTTTCTGGCCCAGCTCCGGCCCACACAATCACTTTTCCCTCGGCCCAAGTATCGCAAAGAATGACGGCGCTGAAGTGGCCCAGAACTGGATTAAAGACAAGGGTCACACATGGGCCATAACTGGCCCGACTCTCAGCCAGTTAATCACCCTTAACTGGCCCTGAATTGTAGCCTGACTACGTCAGACTTCCTACTTCCACTAATTTCATTTCGCTCCTGTAGTCAGTCTGAGATAGCAGCCTATCTTTCTGTTTTCCACCGGCCTGAAAACAGCCGGGCCAATCAACGAACAGAAGGCGGGCTGAAAGCCGTGACGTAGTCGCTAAGCGCCGAGTTTAAGAGTTAGGTCAGAGAAATCGAAAACGACCGCGTATATGGAGACGCGGATGCAATTCGCTCTGTTGTGGAGAATATTCCCGGCATTATCAAACTGAAGCCCGAAGAAGAAGAGTGTGTATTAAACATTTTGAATGGAGGTGATGTTGTGGCCCTACTCCCTTTGGGAAAAGTTTAATTTATCAACTATTGCCGATCGTCAGCGAGAAACTGGGGAGCCTTTTGACAGGTCAGTGTCTCCTTTCTTTTCCAGGTCTTAAATACCATAAAACTTCAAATACTAGACCAGGCTTTTATTTACCCAAATCGTCTAACTGCACCGGCTTGTATTTGAGACAGGCGTATATGAGACAGACCTTTATAGTGTTGAGATGTTGTTCATTGAGATGTTGTTCCTAGAGTCTCTAAAAATCTCCAAATGCTCCACGTGAAACTGCGGTCGTCCAATCTTTTACTATCTTGTCGATTAATATTAATATTTGCGAGGGAGAGAGAGCAAGATAGCGCTCGTGTTGTTTGAAGACCTGAGAGTCTCTCTCTCTCTCTCTCTCTCTCTCTCTCTCTCTCTCTCTCTCTCTCTCTCTCTCTCTCTCTCTCTCTCTCTCTCTCTCTCTCTCTCTCTCTCTCTCTCTCTCTCTCTCTCTCTCTCTCTCCTCTCTCTCTCTCTCTCTCTCTCTCTCTCTCTCTCTCTCTCTCTCTCTCTCTCTCTCTCTCTCTCTCTCTCTCTCTCTCTCTGCGCTAGTTTACGCAGTCATTCTATTACATCACTCACCGATCAAAAAAGTCGTTCACAGCCATGTTCACTCTGGTATTTCGCTCGCATCATCAAGTGTTTACAGTGGAAGTTCGATCATAGATTTGAGTTCGATGCATGATGTCTGTGGTTCGATGCGGCTGTGTCAGCGCATAACATACGTCATAAATAAACTTATCTGATTGGCTTACAGGTAACAAATGATTTTAAACTTCAGAAATCGCCCCCTAGCGGAAGAGAAAACACTTCTCTATTATGCTATGCCAGACTCTGTCTACGAAGCAAAGTGAAGTAAGAGTCTGGTATTACCAGGCTACCTGAACTGGGCCAAAACAGGTTTTATTATTGGTACCAATTCTCAGCCATAAGTTAACCATATCGACTTAACCAGAAACCCCAAAACTGAGCCATAACCCAGCCTAATCGAACCCAAACCATGTGAACCCAAACCTCGGCCCAAGTACCGCAAAGAATGACGGCGCTGAAGTGGCCCAGAACTGGATTAAAGACAAGGGTCACACATGGGCCATAACTGGCCCGAATCTCAGCCAGTTAATCACCCTTAACTGGCCCTGAACTGGGCCAAAACCGGTATTATTATTGGTACCAATTATCAGCCATAAGTTAACCATATCGACACCACCCTTTAACCAGAAACCCCAAAACTGAGCCATAACCCAGTCTAATCGAACCCAAACCATGTGAACCCAAACCTCGGCCCAAGTACCGCAAAGAATGACGGCGCTGAAGTGGCCCAGAACTGGATTAAAGATAAGGTTCACACATGGCCCATAACTGGCCCGAATCTCAGCCAGTTAATCACCCTTAACTGGCCCTGAATTAGGCCAAAACATGTTTTATTATTGGTACCAATTCTAAGTTAACCATTTCAACAACACCCTTTCAAACCCCAAAAACTGAGCCATAACCCCGCCTAATCTTACCCAAACCATGTGAGCAAATAAATCACAGAAAAATTCTATATTTTATTCAATTTAAATTTTATTTAACAATAATACCAAAAATAAATCTTACACATAGAATTATGTAACAGTGTGAAGGCTATTTTATTTTGTACATTCCAAGTGTAACATCTTATTACAACCTGTAAAAGCCCTTCCTCTCACATTGCTCCTTGTAACTCCAATTGCCAGCCATACCAACAGTCTGTCAAGTTTTCTTGCCCAAGCACAGTCCTGTAAAAAAAAAAAAAAAAAAAAAAAAAAAAAAGATTAACATTGAATATGCCTCAACTATTCCAGATTTACCAATATAGGATACTAATGTAGCTCTAAAACTCATTTGTATTAATCATTTAGTTAGATCATGGAAAGTGAGTGCCTTTAGGGCAGAGTTTCCCATCTTTCTAAGTAATTTTATTGTCATTGTTTTTATCAATCAATTTATATCCGCATCTAAATATTTTATATTTAATTATTTTAACCATAATTATTACATTCCCTTTAATTTCATAGGATAATACTAGCCACTTCTCCTGGATCAGTTTTTTTTTTTTTTTTTTTTTTTATGTGATCAACTCCTTATTGTCTTTAGAAATAAAATAACATCAACTCAAACAAACAAACAGGGAAGGGGGAGCAACAGACATATCATCAATAATTAAACAATATGAAAAGAGGGAAAAAATATATCTTTATAGTCATTCCTTTATATAGCCCAATATGTTGGAAGAAAAACATTGCCATGCATCAATGGTACTAGGTTTAGCTCCTGGTTCAGTTTTGCCATAAGTGACCAATTGTTCATTGCATTTAGATGTGAGTCATGTGACCTCTAAATATTACCCAGGTTGAGGTTGAAACTATTGTTTTAGACAACAACAACAAAATTATATGTGATCAATTTCATTCTTTCAATGTAGATATTTTAATAAAGTATAATTTCTCTCAATCGCCTACGAATATGGCACACATGGGAATGAAATGACTACGATAACGTTACATGACTAGCAAAAAGAAATAAGCAGGCCTCTGTGAACACAAATAAAAAACATGGAGCATGTCCTTTTCATGTGAAACAATGATTAATCCAGATTTAATTCAACATGACTGATGCAAAATGCTAAAAGAATAAATAAAACGGCTTTCTTATTGTTTTAAGAATGTTAAGCTAAAACAAAAGTAATGTTTAAGTCAAAGATTAGATTTAGATATCATAAAAAGGTATCTGGGTCTCGCTCATTAAACTTTGGCATTAACCTCAAATTTCCAGCAGTGTCAAACACTTGAGGAGCACCCTGCAAAGCATCAGTTGAACCATTTAGTCCACCTCCTCTCATTATTTCCAAGCGATATTTCTGCAGCTCAACATTAGTCTGTTCATTTCTAGTTCTCACGCTCTACTTCCAATTTCAAGCGTTCCTGTTCAAGCTGTAACAACAATAATCGTTCCTGCTGTTCAAAAGTTAAAGAGCCGACCTGAGGTTTAACTTGAGAGGTGGTAGCTGTATCAGACGTAGCTGTATCAGACGTTTCAAACAATACGGCCTTTTTTATTAGTCTTGTTATAAGTACCTCTCTAATTGTACCATCCTTGAACCTCTTATCTCCAAGTTCAATTTCGTAATAATCCGCAATTTCGAATAACTGATCTTTTGTACACGAATCCAGCAAATCTTCCGAAGGAGAACTAATAAACTCTTCGACTAGATTAGACATCTTTCCACCTTAAAATGCACGTTACAAATAGAAAAAGTGTTTTTACAAACCACAGCAGGAGGAATAAAAGAGTTCCCTCTAAAAATTCAACCTTATAATCTTCATGTGGTTACTGGTGAGGGGTATTTTAAGCACCAACTCCCACTAGTACGAAGAAAAGCAACCAGCACGCTGGCCGACTCACTCACACCATGGATATGCACCCGAGACAACTGCTCTACTCACGGTCGCCACACAAAAATAAAAAAAATTACATTACATCTACTCGTTCCAAAAGGGAACGAGCAGCTAAACCTAACCAGGGAACACACATATTGTTAAATATTCCTCCCACCATAGGATCTGCAAAAATCACTTACCTCCTACAAAAACAGCATGGGACAGCCAAATTACAGATACAGCACTCCAAATTCCGTTGTCAAAAACAAAACCAACGCGTATTTCCTTCAAAGTACGATGTATAAAAACATCCCAACCAATAGCGCTAAACAAACAATCTTACATTCGGTAAATCAACACGCCAATTTACTTACAAAATAACCGAACACAAAAAAAAAAACAAAGCGCTTCCAAGTCATGTCGAAATACAACTGGAATTTACAAATGTTAAAGGACGGTCGAGCCCCCATTTGGGGGTGGTAAAGCTGCTGAGTCCCCATTTGTCACAGCCAGCTCGCAAGCCGCGACAAAGGAGACAACACGTTTGATCTTGCTCAAAAGGATAACATTTATTAAAGTTAGAATAATTCAATAAGACCGAGACGAGACGAGACGGAACGCAAACAAAACAAACAGAATCCAAGATCCCCGTCACAGCTGAAGGGAACTGCTTTTAATTGCCGGCATCAGCTCCAACACAGGTGTAACTCCTTAGTCAAGAATGGCATCACTCACTAACTCCATCCTGTAAACCAAACAGAAAGAAACACACAAACCACAAATATAACCCATACTGGGATCATATCATTCAGCACTGCGGGAAAAATATAATTTCCAGGTTCTAATTTGGCCTTAGAAAAACAGTAAAATCGACATTTGTCCCATAGTAATTTGTGAATATTTTAAATGTTTAATAAAGGGGCATAGTCATATATATATATATTTTTTTGCAGCATTTGTGTAGCCTACAGTTTAAATGTTGGTGTTCAACTTTGCCTTTTAAAAATACAACAACCGTTCATTTTAAGTTTTTCAATTACGGGTTAAAAAAAGAAAAACGAATGGACGCAAACCTTAATATATTGTTAAATATTTCAAATAATGTATTTGTAAAAAGGTTTGATAGCCAATCAAAATACTAGTAAAGTCGAAGACTTTAATCTAAAAACTATCACTAAAAATAGTGATAACTATCACTAAACTATCTTTAGTTTGATGGTCCGTGTAAATTTACATCCAGTCGTTTTAAATTTTTTAACCCGTAATTGAAGAACGAAAAATGAACGGTTGTTGTATTTTTAAAAGGCATAGTTGAACACCAACATTTGTATTTGAACTGTAAGCTACACACCAAATGCTGCACTAAAAATGCTGTCGTCACCGGCGCGCAATGACTTATGGGGTAGGATCAGGGTAGGATAGGCCCCTAAGGATCCATTTATGTATCCTTCCTTTCACGGGGAAACGAAGGGTGCATTTGGCGTAGCTTTTGAATCAGGGTAGCCTTCGTCACGCCGCGATGACGCAACCGGCCTTCGAAATACGGCCTTCGAATACGGCCTTCGAAGGATGCGGAATTGAATTGGGACAGCCTTCATCACGACGCGGTGACGCAATCGGCCTTCAAATGCGGCCTTCAAAGATGCAGCCTTTGAATTGGGACAGCCTTCGTCGCGCTGCTGTGACACAATCGGCCTTCAAATGCGGCCAATCGGCCTTAAAATACGGCCTTCGGAGGACGCAGCCTTCACATTGGGACACAGCTTATGTATTTACAGTCTATGGCAGCGAGGACCTCTTGCATTCTTGATAAATCAGCCGTTTGAACGAATCATTTGAATGAATGACTCAAAGACTCGCTTAATAAGACCGCCTATCACATGCATTTCTGCGCTCACTATCAACCTCATTTTTATTTTTATTCAGGAGTTATGTATATTCAAAACGCTAACTTTTGATAACAGTAGCCTATTGATAAAAACATATTGTGCAGCACTAGTGCACTTGAGAGCACTAGTGACTCACAGGGAGGGCCAGGCCCCCCAATGACCGCCCATGGCGCCGGGTCTGCTTTATTGTATTATTTTCCTGTTATCTCTGTAAAGCTGATTTGAAACAATCTGTATTGTAAAAAGCATTATATAAATAAAGGTGACTTACAGAGAATGGTCTGAAAAAGAGAAAATATCCAGTGAGCTGTTTTTATTTTGAGTTCACTCCTAATATCATGTTTTGTTCAGTAATTTGAATAAAATATTTCTCAGTGCAGTTTCAACATGTCTGTTTATTTTCTCTGAACAATTCAACATGTGGTTTTATTCTTCGTTACTCGTTGCATAATATTCGTCACATAATACTGAACACAGCGTCATCTAGAGGCTTTCTTGAGTAACAGACACAATCACTGGATCTCATTACAGAGACTGAGTAAATAACTCCTGATAACATGTCAGTTCAGGGTGAGTCACTAGATGGAGGAGTTGCTCCTCAGACGAGACCACAGAGACAAATCACACTAGAGATTTAAACACTTTATCATTGCATGTTGGAGGAAATAGAGCATTGATATGTTGTATTTATGTATTTCACTGTGATCTCAAAGTATATTACAATGTTTCCCAAATCAGTATTTTTCTCAGGATAAAAGAGAAGCCGGTGGAAGTTGTTTGTTTATTATTGTAGATAGAAAAACAGTAGGCCTATTATTATTGTTAAATCATATTTGTATAATGTAAAGCTTTATATGTTCCAAACTTCTGAAATCTTTAAAATATACATAAAGTTAGTATTCTTCCACGAGGCGCTCTGCATAATAAATGTAATAAAACATGGAGAGACTCTTAAACCTCAGAGTGAGAAACTTTATTGATAAAGGCAAGCAAATACATACAGCAAATATACAGCAGTAATAAAGTGAGATTTGTGTCTCTTTATTCATTTTTTTGTATCTTTTTTGAGAGAAATATAAGCAATAAAGCTTTACAAATAAGACTTTTTTTAATCTCAAAAATCATCAAGCTCAATTATTCAGTATTTATTATGAAAAAAAACACTAGAAGAACAAAAAACACACTTGAAAAAGTGTTAAGTGTAAAAAAAAGTTCAGCGTTCTTCTTTAGATTTCAATACTTCCTAAAAAAAGATAAAAATATAAAGCCAAAAATGTATAAATCTCACAAATATATATGCAAAATCAGTTTGTGAGAAATGACATCATCAATCATGTACCTGATGTGTGAATATGTGCTTGATCTCGTTCAGCTCTTCTGGATCTAATGTCATAAACCACAATACTGACAGTAGCCACGCCCACCAGAGCAGAGAGGACCAATCGGATCACAGCTTCACAACAGTGGACAGAGTCTGAGGAATAAACACATCAAACTGAGATCAGGGGCCTGTTTCAATAAGGAGGTTCAACCAACTCTGAGTTAAAACTTGAACTCTGAGTTGACTTACCCTGAGATGGGAAACTCTGAGTTTTCGGTTACAGAACAGCTGAAATGAGTAAGTTTAATCAACTCTGAGTTGACTGACTCTGAGTTAAGCGCGTGCACCACAACTATAAAAAGCCATTATCAATGGAGCACAGATATTATGAGTCACCATGGCAACAGCGCCAGACAAAAAGAGGTGTTGGGTGTAATTAATTACCAAGTAATCTAAATATTGTAATTTAATTAAAGGAATTACTCTTAATTCTTCCGTAATTTAAAATAAAATATGATGCAATTACAGTAAATAGACTACTGCATAGACTATAGACCAATTCAGTATAAAACAATAGTGGATTTAACATACATTTTTAAAAGGTATATTTTTTATGTAACCTTCTCCCTCTACACTTTGGTCAATTCAAGAATAATTCATGCAATTGTATATTGTTAATTTGAAAGCATTAAAAGTGCAGTTTCTTGTCTCTCCTTGTATTGTTCAAGTAGTTGAGGTTGATATAGGATTTAGTAATTAGTAATATGTAGACCAATACTTTCTAAAGATAGAAATTAGTACATTAATCGAATTATACTGTTGAAGATGTCATTTGTAGTTAGTAATTCATAAATATTTTAGAGTAACTTACCCAACTGTTATAATATCAGAGGTGAAACTGGAAGAATGTTATTCAACCTAAAGTATACTATTACTTTGATAAAATTTTACTTAAGTACAAGTAAAAGTACCAGTCTAAAATCTACTGAAGTAAAAGTAAATAGTAGCTAATTTAAAATGTGAGTAAAAGTTGCTGAGTTACTTGTTTAACAGCGGGAGTGGTGTGTGTGTGTGTGTGTGTGGGGGGCTCTCTCATGTAGGGTTGGGGGGGGGGGTGGGGGGGGCTCTCTCATGTAGGGTTGGGGGGGGGGGGGGGGGACTCTCCCATGTAGGGTTGTAACGTATGAGAGTTTCACAGTATGATAACCGTCTCAGGAAATATCACGGTTTATGGTATTAAACAATTATTAAATATATCAACTGCATTATTAAATTACGGTTGTTATTATTATCATCAGATAAAATGACAGTTAAATAAATTGAACATTTGTTCAATAAAACATATCTAATCAATTAATTTCAATAATTGATTATGAATTAGATTAACAACTTATTTTTTATCATTGATAACTTATTAATATGTTTAAAAAAGAATTGAGTTCTATGAAATGTTTATTCCGATTTTTTTAATGATTTAATACAAATATATTATCAAAAACGGTGGTAATCAAATAAAAGTTTAGCAAACGTTTTAATCCTTTTATTTTTTTGGCAAAGTGCTCAAAACTGATTTAGTCAATTAAACCATGGACAAACAATATATATTCCTTAAAGAATGTTTAAATACATTTTAGTATTAGTGTTGGTGTTTAAACACCACTTTCTCTTTAAAAAAGGGGAGGAGACCGCAAGAAACTCTGGGTTTACTGAAGAAAACCTGCTCCTGACCAGGTTAGATTCACAGAGTAAGTTACCATGGTAACTGACTCTGAGTATAAGTTACCTCTCTTTCAGAAACGGGCTTGACTTACTCTGCTTTCTCGGGTTTGACTTACCTCCCTTTCTGAAACGGAAAACCCAGAGTTTCCCTCATTTCAGGGTTAACATACTCAGAGTTTTCACTTAACCTCCTTTCTGAAACAGGCCCCAGATCAGTCAATAAACACTAATATCAGCGCTGACATCAACTAATATTTCTGAATAAACAAAAATATGATCAAATCTAATCAACAATCTTATATTCGGTTCCAAGTCAATTTTTATACAGTCTGTCATTCTCAAACTATAAACGAGAAGACAAATGATCTCTACTCACAGACAGAAACTCTGAATGATTTTGATGAGAATCTTCTTTCCCTTATTTCAGAAATCAGTAGTTTATAATCTCCATCATGTTCAGTTGTGGTGTCTGTGATGGTCAGAGATCCAGTTTGTTTGTCCAGCTTCAGTCTGTCTCTGAATCTCCCATCAAGAACATCATATACAGTGATTCTGTCGAGTTTATAGATTTCAGCTATTACTGTGTTTTTATCTCCAAACCTCCACTGAATCCAATCATAATACTTTATTTCATAAAAAGGAGAGCTTAGAGAAAGATCAGAGTTTAGAGAGACTGAATCTCCCTCCATCACTGACACTGACTTCACTTCATCTGTCAAACACACAGAGAACAAACAGAAACAGGGTTTGTCAGAGATTAATACTGCCCAGATAACACACGTACGTCTGGCCGACGTCGGCCAAACAGAGCGTCGGCCTCCCTGCTTATAACATCGCAGAGGCATCGGCCAGGCATAGGCAGATCTCCTGTCAGTCGGTGCTCTTTCCCAGCTCCGTTACAGCGGCTTTGGGTCGGCCCACCATACGGGAGGCCGACGTCGCGTTTGCGCTGGTCCTCTCTTTGCATTCAAACAACAAAATGTATTTAATAATTAACCATTTTGATAAAGGATGTGATATAAATATGAGAAATGTCTGGTCTTTAGATTAGTCTCTAAAAGCACACAAATAATACCCATGACTGTTCTTGATTCTTCTCTTACTTGTAATTGATATGCTTTGTGGAATATTTACTTTATAGACATGGTTTAGTGTCTTCGGAAAAAAGTAACTGTTCCGTTAGCATCTCAACCGTTTTCAGAAGAGGTTAAGCTAACGTTAACGTTAAGTCGATTAAGCTTTTGTTTATGAAAGTTTGGGCTTTTAATCACCTCTTATGTGAGAGTTTCAGTAAAGGTGTGACTTGGAAGTGAGCTAATTTATTTAACATAACTTACATGGAGCTTGAAAATTGGCTAAAACTAGCTGCTCAATGGTAAACAAATATTGATAAAAACTGTTCTGTGATTTCAGCAGCAACAAAATAACCCCTCCAAAACAGAGGGGATGCTCCAAGGCTTCAACATTTCTGAAGAAAGCTGCTGAAAAATATCCATTTTGTCACAGTATTTTTCACCTATATCATCATGCATCTGTCATTTTCTTATTTTTTTAATTTCTCAAATTTACATTTTTTATTATTTTAAGAAGGTTTTGACATCCAAACGTAAGTGACACTGTATGAGCAATATTAAATGAATAAGCAAACCTAAAAACAAATTTTGTTATCTTAATTAAGAAATTATTTTCTGTATATTCTTTATATTCTTTCTCTTTTCTGCATTTCCCCTCTGCTGTATCTTATTTCCTTTTAATAAACCTGGCATTGTATAATAATATTGTTGGCTCTGTGACAAATGGTTTGTTGTGTTCCTAGATCCTTCCATGTTGATGCCCTGCGCCGTAGTAGATTGTGTCCTGATCATCATCTCTAAGACGCTATGAACCATATGACTAGTAAGTAAAACTTCAAACATACACTAATGTCAAACATACACTAATTGTGTTGGTACAAATTTTAATGTTTTGAAAGAAATAGTTTGAGCAAACTCCCCCACCACAATCATTCCCTTTAAATAGACTATTAAGACTTTAATGGTTTGCCAGCTGATGTACCTTTGGATAATGAAAAATCTAACAACAATTCAGTGTAATGACAATTTTTTTCTTTGCATGAAAACACTTGAATTAGCCTAATTAAACACTGTCTGTGTGTATTAAAACTTCAGAATTATATTCGTATAGACCTGCAAACAGTGATAAGGTAGCTAAGAGTGGTCCAGACCAACCTTCTGAACGTATGACTTACAGAAGGTATACTTAAAGGAGAAGTCCGGTCAATTTTAACATTGAGCTAATTTTTTTGTAAATTTGGAGTGCTGTCAGTACAGAGAAAAATGACAAAAATCGGTGTTGCCTACACCGTTATATCCTCTTTTTAAAATTTGCACCCTGTTGACTTAAACGGCAAGTTTTAAAGGGGTCATATAATGCCATTTTTGTACAAGGTAATATGATTCTTTAGGGTCTAAATTAAAAGTTTGTAATATACTTTAATTAAAAATTCTCATTAGTATTGTAATAAAACACTTATTTTACCTGGTCAAAAATAGCTCTGTTGTCAGCACGCCGTTTAAGTGTATGTGCCTTTAAATGATAATGAGCTTTGCTTACCCCGCCCCTCTGTTCTGTGCGTACACCGTTTGTAACGCAATAACACAATAACCATAACGCGTTGTTCATTATAAACGTGGGATTATGAATTATATTGAGAACATCATACATCGAAAACATGCCATAATGTTCCCTGAGTGTAAACCTTAGCCGCATTCATCGTGAAGCTAGCGATTTGCAGAGATTAATATAAATATGAATATAAAGGTTAATAAAACGCTACACTCACTTCAGTTCTTCTGGAGGTGCAGGAACACGAATATCGATTCCTTTTTTCAGGAGCAGCTTCTTAGCAAAACCAGCTTTATACTCCTTGTTTATAAAGCAGTCTGGTGTGTGAAATGATTCACGCAAACATGAAAGCATTTACGTTGATCATGGGTAATATTCCCTTCGAAAACAAACTCAGCCACTCTGCGTCTTCAGGTTCGGATTTAGGAACATTAATGACTGCTGTGTTCCTTATTGCACCCAAGAGAACACCACTTTGCTTATACTCCATTCTGCTCATAGACTGTGCTGCTCCAGCGTACTTTTCGGCACAACACCGGTCCGCGCACGCATGATTGACAGCTCGCTCACCAACGAGGGCGGGTCTGTGTTGAAATGCTGCTGTCAATCAACAATCGTGGGAGGGGCGTCCGAGCGTGTGACGTCACAAATACGAACGGCTCAATTTGAGGCGGGGGAAAACATATAAGAAGATTAAAACAAAATCACTGGATGGATTTTTAGCATTATATGATCATTGTGTACAGGCACTGCCAACACACATTTCAGTACAATCAACTTGTAAAAGTGCATGTACCATTAAATGACCCCTTTAAACCTGCTTTTAGCCTCTTAACATCCTTGATGTGTCATTACAAGTGCACAGCCATGTGAGTGAATTTTATTCAGTGTGAACACAGTGAATCTGACTGCAGTAGATGTGAAAGATATGAATAAAAATGATGTTTATTCAGCCAGCTCACATACCTGTATTTTCTTCCTGTTTTCGGTCGAAGTCCACAGTTTGCGTGCGGGATCATTAGTTATCTAGTGCTGTCACTAACGACTAATTTTCTAATGACTAATCTTTCGACTAATTTTTCGATTAGTCGACTAACCTAAACGACTAATACAAAATTAAAAAAAAAACCATTGTTTGTCATTTCGTTGTGTCCATTTTATTTTGAACTCAACTGAAGGGCCAAAAATATAAAATGTCACCTGTTGAAAAACATTATGTATTAACAATCTAAGCATAAGTATCTGCATTTCTATTAGGCTATACCATGTCAGAGTCCTAATCTAATCCTCTATTAACAAACATGCATGTATTCATTACTTAAATTAGCTCTTTGTTCTGCCTTAAATTAATACATTAGCTTACTGTACATTTTTATGTGTACATATCTGAAATGTATAACTGATAACATCACTCTGAATTGTAGGTTAAAGTAGATGCAATGTATGCGTTTTAGGTAAAGCTGCTTTGAAACAATATGTATTGTGAAAAGCGCTATACAAATAAATTGGAATTGAATTGAAAGAGTCTGGACTAGCCTACTACGCTAACGCTTAGCTCTGCCTTATAATGAATCGCGCTGAAGCAGGCAGGCACGCAGCTTGCGTTTACACTAGCATGCATGCCGGGCCCGTGCCGCGGGTCGCATGAATGTGAAAGCAACACGGACTCGGGTGCACGTTTTAGCTGATTATGTATTTAGTTAAATAAAATACATGTAAGGGATGATAGTGTTGATGATTTACCTTGGATACGAGCGAGAGTGAGTCTGCAGTGTATTCGCGCACGTGTGGAATCAGGGCAACTAATTTGGAAAAGTGTCTGCTCAAAAGAGTCCGTTTGCAAGCAGCAGAAGGCAACCTTATGCGACACACGCACCTGTATTGTTCACTCGGCTGTGCATAATAGCACAAAATTAATAATAAAAAAATATAGACCATTTTGCAAGATCTGAACAACACTGGTCCAGAAACACTTCCTGGTACAGTGTAACTGTTTTCTTTATTTCACATGTAAATAAAACATAATCTGGACCAGTGTTGTTTACATCTTGCAAAATGGTATATGTAGACCCGCGTTCTGTTTTCTATCATGCGCCGTGCATGTTTGCGATGACGTAAGATGCACGCAAACACACCAGGGTTCGGTAGAATTAAGTTGAGTGTGAAACCAGACCAACGCTGCGGGGGCGCCGGGAACAAACGTGTTCAGGCTCGGACTGCAGCAAACGAGCCCAGCCCAGTGTGAAAGCACCGTCACCTGCATCAGCAATTTTTCATATCAAAGCAGTGAAGGCGGGGGAGGGGGAAGGAAGAGGTTGGCAGAGCAGGGCGCGCACATACTGGTGTGTGGAGGTGAATTACAGTGAGCCGTTTGATATAGGAGACCAAAAAAAAATGCGGTCAATAGTAAAACGACACGTCGACTAAAAAAATTGGCGTCGACTAATTTGCATGGTCGATTACGTCGACTAAGTCGACTAATCGCGGCAGCACTATAGTTATCTAGTTACCAATGATTGCGCGCGCGAACTCGACAATCGACTACTGTGGACTTCATCATTTTTATTCATATCTTTCACATCTACTGCAGTCAGATTCACCGTGTTCACTCTGAATAAAACCACTTACATGGCTGTTGACTTAAAATGACACATCAAGGATGTTAAAAGGCTAAAAGCAGGCTTAAAACTTAACCGTTTAAGTCAACAGGGTCCACATTTTAAAAAGAGGATAACACGGTGTAGGCAACACTGATTTTTGTCGTTGTTCTCTGTACTGACAGCACTCCAAATTTACATTGGAGCTGTGAGTGTTAATTTTAGCGTACAAGTACAAATATTTATTGTCCAAGTTCTCAAATTCAAGTTTTGCTACTCTTTTGCCTTCACAATAACCTTCCTGATAATGTTGGGGGCTCAGACACACTCTCCCAGTTCAAATCTAGATTAAAGACACATCTCTTTAGCCAAGCATTCAATTAACACATCTCATAATATTGTTCTACAGTTAATATGTGATGAAATGGTAAAAAGTGCACATGATCATCTTTTGTCTGAAATAATATGAACTGCAGCTATGCTAATATTTCTCCTGTTGCTTCCCTGTTTCTATCTCAGGATGCTCAGCAAGTTTACTAGAGATTACGGCAACTCCAGTTTGGATCCAGTCTCACTTGTGAAGACTTCAGATGATGGCATCTACAGTAGGTTACCAACCAGAATAATACTTTCAACGCCGCCGCTTTGCCGCGGCGGTGAAATTCGGGGTGTATTTGCTGCCTTTAACCGCTAAGAGGCGCTACAATCACAGACTTTGAAAAGTGTCCGTTTATTCTCTCTATTGCGTAATCTGCCGCTGCGTCGCGGCTCATTCAGAGCGATTGAAAGCTGGTAGCAGATGAATTTAAGTGAAATGTAGTTAAATAATTCATCACAATACTTAAATTAAATTGAATAAATAATGAAAACATTTCCATATAAAACATTGCAATAGAACCATATTAGGCTACATCAAGGCTTTGGAATAGTATAAGACGTTGACGTAAACGTTCAGGCGGTGGCTCTGTGGTTAACGCAACGACACAAAGATCCAAGAGACCCGAGATCGAATCTCAATATAACACCATGTTGGCCGACAGCGTTAATCTTTAACCGTTCTTGATGCTTAAATAGGTGACTGTTTATTTGCGAGTTTATTAACTGTTTATTTATTTAAAGTCAAGCGTTTTGTTTAATAATCAATGGCATATTACAACATTGCTACAGTAGAGCTGGGGGGTTGTTAGGGGGGGGCTTCTTACATTCGCTTCATAAACACACGCACACTAGCACACACATGCAATCTTTTTTCTGCACCCGATGGATAGACTCATAATTTTCAAGCCCCACTGCCCCCCATCGCCCCAACACAATGCTAATGAAATATGCAACAAGCTTAAAATGTTCCAATTTATTGAAGTAACAAGTAGGCTAGTATCTAAATACAAACTAAACAAACAAAAACAAAAATAGAGAAAATAAAAGTGCTGCTGTGTCAAAAGGTTAAAAAAAGAAAAGAAGAGAAATCCATTTGGCAAGACAAAAAAATGAAAAAATTAAAATAGACATAACATAGGCTAATGTGTTTGATATGGGATTAAAATTATGGGCAGTGCATGAGATATAAATTAATGATTAATTATGTCAAAATTCCTTTGTTCCGATCAGAGCATGTGAGCATTTCTGGATATTCCTCGGCTCGCTCATTCCGCTCAGGGTCGCGCGCTCAGGCTGTCTCCGACTAGTTTTTTTCTAGTCAACTAGTAGCCTAGTTGTTTATTTAAGCCATCAGTGGACAAATCACCCCTTTATATTGATTTAATAACTTAAATAGGCTATACAGGGTAACGAGTGAGTGTTATAAAGCTGCACTCAAGCGCACGAGCCGGCAATGGTGAATGTGTAAAAAAATAGCAAGGAGACATTTCATTGTTTATTAATAAACTGGTGTTTTCTGCGTCGCTGCAAAGATGAAGATGCGATAGACTCGCCATGAACGAATAAAGATATAAAGGCATAAAAAGGAAAAGTTCCTCCCGTTGGCGCGCCCAACCTGTCACTTCTCTAGGCTATTTCCCACCCATAGAGGGGCGCGCCCCACACTTTGAGCGGCAACTACCATCTGTAGTTAGGGGGGATCTAGCCGGTGTTCTGTCTCTCCCTCTCTCTGCCGTGCAAGCGGCCGCGCGCTACACAGTTTGAACCTGTCTATGGTTTGAACTTGCATAATCACGTAGCCTTTCGAAAACCGGGACATTCATTGTCCCGGGAGAGTGCTTAAATTTCCCGGGACAGGTTATTAAAAAGAAGGACAATCCCGGTAAAACCGGGACCGGTGGCAACCTAACTTGCATTTAGACTTTATTTACATGCAAAAAAGAAACACACAATCTTATTCTTGCTACATTTTAAATTTGTTTTGCCAAAGAAATTGCAGCTAAATTAAACGAAACGGTACAAATCGAAAATAGTCCACAGCAACATAAATTAAAAACATGAGTTTTGCCTCTCTCGCGCTGGATCTCAGCAAGTTTATTTAGTCTCCCTTGCTCAAACATTCTTAAACTCTACAGAACCAGTTGAAACAACTGGATTGAACACTTCAATTTAAATTTGTGTGTGAAAACACTTTAAATAGGCTACAATAAATAAACTACAATATTTATAATTTAATCAAATATTGGGACACATCGAGAGATGTAGCCTATCCTTAAAATAATTTTGCCTTTGCCATCGGGCTGGCTATCCGACACTCTCCATATGAATGAGGAACATTAACACCTATTGTCTGTCCCTCCAAACCCCCCACAGGCTCTCTGAGTCTGAGTCTGACTTAAAATAAGGAGAAGTCGCAATTCACACTTAAATCGCTCTAGCATTAGGCTATAAAAGTGTTGATAATGAAAGAATTAAATGATTTAAGCTACATGTGGTATTTCTGTCATAAAAGTTTATTACTAAATATTTCATTATTTAAATAATTTAAAATAAAACTGGTTTGGGCCAGCTTTTTCCAAGCAAAACTAAATATAATCTTCAAACGCGTTCATTTTGTTGTCATGAACAAAATGCTCAACTCAATATTAAATTCTACAGGGATCTTTGGGTCCAGGCATGTAAAATGTGAATTAGTTATTTTTTAAATTATTATTATTCAAATAAATATCGGTGCTTCGTGGTAGCCTACTGCTGATAAACTAAATAACATTTAGATAATAATTATGAACTTTAAATGAAACAATATAGCAACACTTCGACGAATAAATGATTTGATCTGTTTTTACATTTTAATTCAGGGCGATTTTAATTAAACGAGATTTTCACCTTGTCATTTTCTCATTGCGAGGCGCTCACAATCACATAAACATATTTGAGCAGATTCTCTAGCTCTCGTTTTCATATGGATTACATAATCAGATAACATTTATTAACCTAAATATTTAGACATTTAAAGGCTTTAGACATATCCGATTTCCTATCGTGTCTGAGCTGAGGCAAGTGGCTTTCGGTTTATTTTTGTGACGCGCAGTTCCCGGAGACCGAGAGAGACGACAGATAAACTTTTGTCATTAGCCTAAAAAAAAGTTTACAGTTTTGAACGATGTAGGCTACTTTACTCTTATCTGTATGACCAAAAAAAAATCACGTATAGCCTATTAAGTTATTTTAGCTGTTATGAGAAAAATAAATCAAATGAACGCGCTGCCTCGTTTGTCGAAAACTTTACTTAAAACCATGTTTTTAAAAACTCTATGTAGGCTATAGGGAATACAACAAATATAGATATATATAGGCCTATATATCTTTTTTTTATACAAAACTGCTTTTGAACAATTGGTATTATTAGCTACAGATCTAAAGTCGTTCTGTTGGATAGCCTATTTGTTCCTTAGTGTAAAATGGAAATGCATGGTAATATTATTTTATAAATATAAGCAAAAAAATATATGGTGTAACAGAGTTTTAGAACTAAACAAATCTGCATTAATAGCCTAAAAATATATATATTTTTACATAAGTCCATGTTTGTTCGGGATTTGAACGCAGGTCTTCCGATTGATGAACCGTCAGCTCTACCGCTCGGCCATGTCGAAGCTCAATGAGAAAAGCCCAAACGTTTATGCAGTGTGTGTTCGCTCAAATGAGTGAGAATGTTTTGTTGTTAGCCTATTGTGAGTGTAGCCTACTTTACATGAATAAAATAGACCTTTTACAGTTTTAAAATATGATATCCTATCTGTATGACCAAAATAACAAAGTAGGCTATAGCCTATTAAGTTATTTTAGCAGAAAAATAAATTCAAGTGAACGCGGCGTTTGTCGAACTCTAATTCAATGGCAGAAGAAAACCCCATTTTAGAATACGCACTAGGCGTGGTGTGTCAAAATACTTAAAGGGGTGGTTGATTGCGATTTCACTTTTTTCATTTTACATAGTGTGTAATGTTGCTGTTGGTGCATGAACATTATCTGCAAAGTTGCAGCGCTGAAAGTTCAATGTAAGCAGAGATATCGTCTTTTAAAAATCAGGAAGTGTAAATGCCTACAAAAACGACTCGATTGGGACTACAGCTGGGTTTTAGACGTCACTAACCCATACATTTGCAGCAACCCTTCCTCCGGAATACGCAAAAAAGGGCACGATCATATTTCTGCGGCTTTGCCGAAGAGGAAGAGTTACAAGGGAGAGCTAAACATGCCGTCTAAAGTGTGTTATTTTGATCCAGCTGTAGCTCTTCTGTGTTCGGGCTTCCTACAGACGCTGTAGTTCGTCAACAATGGCTACAATTTATGTTTGATTATGTTTCTGACGATTACAATCGTAGTTTAGCTCTTTGTGCGGCACATTTCACTGAAGACAGCTTCCTGAATCTCCAACAATTCAATGCCGGATTCCACAAGAAACTATTGCTAAAACCTGAAGCTGTTCCAACGTTAAAACCAGAGGCAGCAGTTGTTGGGCCACAACCTGTAAGCAAGACTTAATAATTTTAAACGTATTTGTATAATTTTAGACGTGGTTTCGTTTTATCAAGGACGTAAACAAATGCCAGCGCTGGCTTTATAGTCACTTGTTATGCTATTTCGTGTTTCTATGGCAAACGCGTACAAACATTTTGGACCTGAATTTGTAATCATATAGATTTTGTAAATGTATTTGCCATGTATAGCTACTTTATGACGTAGTTTTTCGATTTGATCATGAACGTGATCAATGTCAACAGTGTTTGTTTATAGTAGCCAGTTATATCGATGCTAAGAAAACGATACACAGAGTAAACTAAGTTTTGTTAATAGCTAAACGGTTGTTCATTATATCGATAAAACAATAACTTTAAAAAACTGTATTACTCATGTAATCATTTGTTTAAAATGTTTAATCAAGATAAAAACGTATCTCAAAAAGCTAACAAGCAGCAGTAGCATTTTCAATTATAACAGGCTATCAAACTTCTTATGTAATAATAGAAGAATAGAATAATAATAATTCAAAAACGTACCATTCAGAAACGTTTTGTAACAGCCCTGCTTGACACTACTCTTCATTGCCGCTTTCTGGGTCTGATTCCAAATTCTGGCTCAAACTGATACGGCAGTATCGACTCCGTTGTTTACATGGAGCACATGAGACTCATGCCCGTAAAGGCAAGGGGCGTGGCGGTTCCGGACAACGTGCGCTACGCAGTTTAGCCAATTACAACACACCGGCCCAAACTAACCAATCTGAGCCCACTGCCTGTTTCTGAGGGAGTGGTTTCATAGAATCAGGAAGTAAACCGGTCGTTCAAATGACAGAGGAGAAAGCGGCTTACAATAAAGGTGAAATTTATGAAAAATAAGACTTTTAAAAAAAGAAAAAACATGAATACATGTTATATTGCACCCCATAAACACAATCATGCAAAGAAAAAAAGCAGTAAACCACCCCTTTAATTATAAACTTCAATATTTCGTTCAAAACCACATCAAAATGCTTTGTGACATTTTAAAAAGCCGTGAATGTATTAATACAATTGGAACCAGGATCGTAACTGAAATGCGCTGCATGTTATCTCTCAATACAGCAGAAGCGCTGGTTCAGATTTTATTGTTTGTTGTTTAAACGTGCGTGTTTTAGGCTATATTTAAAACATATATATACTATATTTGATAAGGTCTATTTAGCCTATTCGCTATAGCCTACTGTGGAGGGGGGAAATCACCCACCGGCAAATCGCACCTTGCTTAACCATGTTTTTTTAAATTATTTCTGCATATGGAAAGAATTCCAGTCCTGCTGTCTGCTGTCCTGTCCATGAAGTTTTTTTTGTTTGTTTGTTTATTTTTTAACAGAACTGTTTTTGAAGACGTAAATTCAGTCAATCTGTTGGATGAGATTTGTTCCTTAGTGTAAAATGGAAATGCATGGTAATTATATAAAAAACATATTTATTCGGGTTTCGAACCCCATGTCTTTGTACTGTTTAAACCTTCAGCTCTACCACTCGACCACAAGTTCAGTTGTTCACGCGTCAGTGTGCCCACAAACGACAGATGCACTCTTCAATCTTCTCATTCCTCAATAGTATAACATCATTGATTGCACCTAATTTATTTTCACTGACTGCGAGATAGGCCTCTTTTAAATTTTGATTCATAAAATGTTCTGCTCTAAAAGTTTGCTATATTCTATTTAAAATGTAGGCTACTTTTACATACGTTTTGCTTTCGCTAAATGTCCCTTTGCGCCACCTGGCGGTCATTTCGCGAATGACTTAGAAATGCGACTGTTTTTTTTTTGCCGCGGTGAATTCACCGCGGTAGACGCCGCGGCGGCAATAGGCATTCTGGTTGGCTACCTACTGTATAGATGAACATAAGGTGGGGTAAGCAATATTTCAAAAACGCTGTTTCAAAAACGCTCTTCAATGCTCCGCCTCCAAAACTCACCGGATTGCTCAGCAGCCGCATCACATTATTGGTGTAAATAACTAATTTCTTTAAAGTCCCTGTAAAGGCAATTAAAAAAAAAAATTCTAAACACATTAATGTTAGAAATGTATAGCTAAAACATATTACAAAGACTGTTAACTGTGAAGTACTGAATTGTGGAGTTAGACCGTTAAACAGTTTTTCACCATTGCTATTTTTTCACTGATTCACTGATAATCCGCTGTTACTGGTGAATGGGGCCGAATGACTATCTCCCGCCGCGGCCTTCATCCTCCCGTCGCGCCGACAACTGGTGCCATCATCGGCAGTGCGTGCCCACTAATGAGTGTAAGTTGCCGTGTGTGCTTATGTTATCATTATAGTAGGTAGTCCACAGCAACTCTACTGCTGCTGTAGCGGTGACAGTTTAGTGTGGCGACGGCAGCTTTCCCGCGAGTGGGCGTGGTTTCAGCGCAGCCAGCGGACACGCCCCCAGCGTTTGAGAGCAGAGACTACTGCTCATTTTTTCAAGATTTTGATAGCTTGTTTTATGTACTTGCCGGCTTTTTTTATCATTCAAATTTGGCTGGGTGACTAATAACACATTTTTATGTGGTGTGACAAACTCAGAACACATACTTAATTTTGACTTTACAGGGACTTTAATTGGAATTGCTGAACACGCGGTGTGGTGCGCTCGTTTTTCCAGGCGCGCCTATGCCACAGCGAAATGAAAACATCTCAACTTTTCAGAATGCCGCAAGCTCACCGCAGATCATGTGACAAAAACCAACCGTTCAGCTTTGGCCATGGAAAGCTTGGCCGGTGTGGTGAAGGGTTGAGTCCCACTGAAGTGATGGGTCCCAGTTTATGGTGGCCATTCACTGTGCGATTTGCGCCCGATTTTGAGCCGAATTCTGACTTGTGCGACTCACGATTTTCAGCTTTGTCGTGCGTCTTTTGTTGTGCAGTGTTCGTGCAGTGTACAGGGAGAAACGAGAGGCCATTAACCTCTCCCGACAGGCAATCGGATGGTCGGATGAATCTCTGGCATGTCAGAAATTTTGGTCTCTCCTCGTGACTATATCACACAGTTGAAGCAAAGCTATGAACCGATTGCCCTAAACTAGATTGCCATGAAGACAAGTTTAACCATTTCATCTGCAGCAAAAATAAAATAAGAACGAAAAGAGGGAGATCTTTACGTTCTGTAGTTCAAACTAGCTACAAATTACTGTTGCTTACCTCCAGTTCGTGTTGCAAAATGGATTAAAGGAGAACTCCGGGCAATGTTTAAGTTAATCTTGATCGTTAGACCTTTGTGAGTACTGTCTATAGAAAAAAAACGAACCGGATTGGTGCTTGCGACGCGGAGCTACGACCGCGAATGCCCAGAGCTCCCACTCAGCTAAAACGGCAGCTCTGGGGGCATGACATAAAGAGCGTTTTTGTACCTCAGGTTCACAGGTAAGGCCTCTGTTCATGTTGGACAGACATTTTAATCGCATTTTGTGTCTGTTAAGAGGTACAAAAACGCTATTTATGTCATGTCAGGACCTAAAATTTCTACACTTTTATTAGCCCCGGGTCCAGTTGACCCGAACATCCTGTGTGTAATATAAATGTGTAGGGGGGTGTACAGTGTGTGGTCATTGAAAATGTGTTCGGATATATGTTCTTCACAGAAAATGAGCCAAGGCCAATGAGTTTGAGGTTGAAAAAATTATTAATTGTATACTTTTTCTTTTGATAAAAAATGAAAACGGGTCCTACAGACCCGAACACCATACAAGGGTTAAATCAAACTTCATTCACGCACACATATGAAACACTTGTATACACGTATACTAAGTAGTAAAACATGTATACTGTTGAATGCTCAAACAAATACATATGAAATGCACAACGACACACCTAAAGTCGCTCACGCACATACACGCAAACTCTACACACACGAGATGCGCGCAACTCTCCACGCACATACTCATATGAGACGTACGCGCACACACAAACTCTCCACGCACATACTCATATGAGACGCGAGCACACACTCACACACAAACTCTCCACGCACTTACTCATATGAGACGCCGCGCGCACACACGACGCGAGCACACACACACACACACACACACACACACAAACTCTCCACGCACATACTCATATGAGACGCGCGCGCACACACACAAACTCTCTACGCACATACTCATATGAGACGCGAGCACACACACACACAAACTCTCCACGCACATACTCATATGAGACGTGCGCGCACACACAAACTCTCCACGCACATACTCATATGAGACGCGCGCACACACAAACTCTCCACGCACATACTCATATGAGACACGCGCGCACACACAAACTCTCCACGCACATACTCATATGAGACGCGAGCACACACACACACACACACACACACACACACACAAACTCTCCACGGACATACTCATATGAGACGCGCGCGCACACACAAACTCTCCATGCACATACTCATATGAGACGCGAGCACACACACACAAACTCTCCACACACATACTCATATGAGACGCGCGCACACACAAACTCTCCGCACATACTCATATGAGAAGCGAGCACGCACACACACACACACACTCTCCACGCACATACTCATGAGACGCGCGCGCACACACACAAACTCCACGCACATACTCATATGAGACGCGAGCACACACACACACACACACACACACACACACACACACAAACTCTCCACGCACATACTCATATGAGACGCGAGCACACACACACACACACACACAATCTCTCCACGCACATACTCATATGAGACGCGAGCACACACACACACACACACACACACACACACACACACACACACACACACACACACACACACACACACACACACACACACACACACACACAAACTCTCCACGCACATACTCATATGAGACACGCGCGCACACACAAACTCTCCACGCACATACTCATATGAGACGCGAGCACACACACACAACACACACACACACACACACACACACACACACACACACACACAAACTCTCCACGGACATACTCATATGAGACGCGCGCGCACACACAAACTCTCCATGCACATACTCATATGAGACGCGAGCACACACACACAAACTCTCCACGCACATACTCATATGAGACGCGCGCACACACAAACTCTCCACGCACATACTCATATGAGACGCGAGCACACACACACACACTCTCCACGCACATACTGATATGAGACGCGCGCGCACACACACAAACTCTCCGCACATACTCATATGAGAAGCGAGCACGCACACACACACACACACTCTCCACGCACATACTCATGAGACGCGCGCGCACACACACAAACTCCACGCACATACTCATATGAGACGCGAGCACACACACACACACACACACACACACACACACACACACACAAACTCTCCACGCACATACTCATATGAGACGCGAGCACACACACACACACACACACACAAACTCTCCACGCACATACTCATATGAGACGCGAGCACACACACACACACACACACACACACACACACAAACTCTCCACGCACATACTCATATGAGACGCGCGCGCACACACAAGCTCTCCACGCACATGAGACGCGAGCACACACACACACAAACTCTCCACGCACATACTCATATGAGACGCGCGCGCACACACAAACTCTCCAAGCACATACTCATATGAGACGCGAGTGCACACACACACACAAATTCTCCACGCACATACTCATATGAGACGCGCGCACACACAAACTCTCCACGCACATACTCATATGAGATGCAAGCACACACACAAACTCTCCACGCACATACTCATATGAGACACGCGCGCGCACACACAAACTCTCCACGCACATACTCATATGAGACGCGAGCACACACACACACACAAACTCTCCACGCACATACTCATATGAGACGCGCGCACACACACAAACTCTCCACGCACATACTCATATGAGACGCGAGCACACACACACACACACACAAACTCTCCACGCACATACTCATATGAGACGCGAGCACACACACACACACACACACACACACAAACTCTCCACGCACATACTCATATGAGACGCGCGCGCACACACAAACTCTCCACGCACATGAGATGCGAGCACACACACACACAAACTCTCCACGCACATACTCATATGAGACGCCAGCACACACACACACAAACTCGCGCAAATACTCAATGAGAGAATGACGACGTCTCATGACAATACGGTCACTTGCAACACTTGTAAAACTACCTCCAATATGCAGAAACATTTGGCCACACAGCATGAACAGATTTTAGTCCCATGAAACTTAAACTGGAATGTCACTGTTTCTGTCACTGCGACTTCACGAATAGGCGAACACGCGCACGCACGCACACATCACTTTTGAAGTAAAATTGAAAATTGAGGATGCAGTGCATGTAATGCATCGAGATATCGAATTGAACTGAATCGATGACATGATAATCGTAATCGAACCGAACCGTGAGACCAGTTCACACCATAGTCTGTGCTGTGTCAGCGAGTTAATAATTAACAAACAAATTAGTTAAGATATAAGTTAATACAAACAAACAAATCCCTCACCCAATGAGAATCGATAAGAGAATCGATAAGGAATCGAAAAGGAATCGAATCAATAAGCAATATCGATAATGGAATCAGAATCGTTAAATTCTTATCAATTCCCATCCCTAATTCGCAGTCAAGTCACAGTCAAGTCGCAGCTCGATGATCGGACCATATAGTGTGAGCACATAAATCCTGAACAGAAATCCTGCTTTACATCGCATGCGATTTACTCGTTCAGTGTTAGTAGGTACCACACAGACATCGCACAGTGTATACCCGCCTTTAGGAGGACCCAAGCAATCCGATTGGTTCAAAGCTCGTTTTATAGGTAGTCGCTTTAGTGCCTGGTTACAAATCAGATATCACTTTATTATATATCCTTTGTGGATATATAATAAAGGATTGGATGACGTGGATGACGTGACATGGCCGTTTTGCTGTCTTCAGTGTCAAACATGTATGAATAAAAAATATATTTGCCAAAAACCTTCTCAATATTGTGCAGAACATTATGCTTTATGTGAACATATTCAACATTAAAACAGTTCATCACTCATTTTTTCAGAATTTTCAACCAAACATAACAAAACTCATATGGTGTGTCTGTCCGGCACTAGTTTCTCAAAGTGAGAACTTGAATAAAACTAAAAAAATAAATGCAAAAATTCTCAAAAAATACAGAAAAATAATACAGATGTCTATTTGGGAGCCTACTCTTTTCAAAGTCCAAGCATAATGTTTTGAGTCAGTTCTAATCAAAAAGATTTTGTCACACAAATCAAAATCATATGGTGTGACACTATTTTGGGATATAGTCTGTTTTGGGATATAGTCTGTTTTGAACACCTTGGGAAGGTAGAGGACCTTCTTTAGCAATGTTGTACAGAACTAGCAGTGTATTGCTGCTGTACAACCTGAGGTTAGTCATCATTTTTATATTTACAATAAATCAGATCTTGTTGGCACTCTGACAAAAGTCCCACTTCCAGATGTCTTTTGGTGTGACACATTTTTTTATAAAAATGCAAAATAAATTTTATTATTTTGTCATAATTATATGTAAATCTATGCTGCTTTGTTATAGCTAGCATGTTGTTAGTATGCTAATGTGTAGCTACAAGACTCAAAGTTGTGCTAAGTGCAGAAAACATCATATGGTGTGACACTTTATCATATGGTGTGACATGTCTGCCTGTCACGCCATATGATTTGATTGTCACACCATATGATATGAATTGTAATTCCCTGCATAATAACAATAAATAACAAAGTCCAATGTATGTTTTTTCCTTTTAAACATTTATCTGCATCTCAAACCATACATTTCCATACAAGAGATACAGGGAGAGACTGAATTCAGACCCTGCAAAGAGAGAGGAGTTGCTGAGGAAAAGAAAAGAAAAGTAAACAACAACTGTCTGTTTCTATTCGCTGACCAATAGGAA
Source organism: Chrosomus eos (assembly GCA_036326025.1). NCBI lineage: Eukaryota > Metazoa > Chordata > Actinopteri > Cypriniformes > Leuciscidae > Chrosomus > Chrosomus eos. The sequence goes on along the minus strand of JAZAVI010000307.1, from coordinate 50,886 downwards.
AGGTCTGAGGGTGCTTTCACTGTTGATTCAAAATGCCTTGAGGCAGATTTCTTGAAGCCTGGCAGTACATGATAGCTAAAATACACTCACCTAAAGGATTATTAGGAACACCTGTTCAATTTCTCATTAATGCAATTATCTAATCAACCAATCACATGGCAGTTGCTTCAATGCATTTAGGGGTGTGGTCCTGGTCAAGACAATCTCCTGAACTCCAAACTGAATGTCAGAATGGGAAAGAAAGGTGATTTAAGCAATTTTGAGCGTGGCATGGTTGTTGGTGCCAGACGGGCCGGTCTGAGTATTTCACAATCTGCTCAGTTACTGGGATTTTCACGCACAACCATTTCTAGGGTTTACAAAGAATGGTGTGAAAAGGGAAAAACATCCAGTATGCGGCAGTCCTGTGGGTGAAAATGCCTTGTTGATGCTAGAGGTCAGAGGAGAATGGGCCGACTGATTCAAGCTGACAGAAGAGCAACTTTGACTGAAATAACCACTTGTTACAACCCAGGTATGCAGCAAAGCATTTGTGAAGCCACAATACGCACAACCTTGAGGCGGATGGGCTACAACAGCAGAAGACCCCACCGGGTACCACTCATCTCCACTACAAATAGGAAAAGAGGCAACAATTTGCAAGAGCTAGCCAAAATTGGACAGTTGAAGGCTGGAAAAATGTTGCCTGGTCTGATGAGTCTCGATTTCTGTTGAGGCATTCAGATGGTTGAGTCAGAATTTGGCGTAAACAGAATTAGAACATGGATCCATCATGCCTTGTTACCACTGTGCAGGCTGGTGGTGGTGGTGTAATGGTGTGGGGGATGTTTTCTAGGCACACTTTAGGCTCATTAGTGCCAATTGGGCATCGTTTAAATGCCACGGCCTACCTGAGCATTGTTTCTGACCATGTCCATCCCTTTATGGCCTCCATGTACCCATCCTCTGATGGCTACTTCCAGCAGGATAATGGATAAATAGGATAAATCATGTCACAAAGCTTGAATCATTTCAAATTGGTTTCTTGAACATGACAATGAGTTCACTGTACTGAAATGGCCCCCACAGTCACCAGATCTCAACCCGATAGAGCATCTTTGGGATGTGGTGGAACGGGAGTTTCGTGCCCTGGATGTGCATCCCACAAATCTCCATCAACTGCAAGATGCTATCCTATCAATATGGGCCAACATTTCTAAAGAATGCTTTCAGGACCTTGTTGAATCAATGGCACGTAGAATTAAGGCAGTTCTGAAGGCGAAAGGGGGGTCAAACACAGTATTAGTATGGTGTTCCTAATAATCCTTTAGGTGAGTGTATCATCACTGTAGGCAGTGCAACTAAGAGGAACGGAACACAGTTAGGAAACGAAGAGAATAAACAATGTTGAACAGATGTTAAAATGTTCACACCATTCTGTTAACAGATATAAAGAAAAGAAACAGAAAGGAGATATCCCTAAATTTAGAATCCAGACTCTCCCCCGTTAATATGGTTCATACAATATTAAAAAAAAATGTTTGTCTTATTGTTAAATATCAAATAAATCAATAAAATTTGAATATTACCTTACAGCATTTAAGAGTGGTTAAATATTTTCTGCCATATGAGTGATCAGTACTCATCAATAAGTAGGATAATAGATGGTTTGCATTGACACATGGCGACATTATCATATGGTGTGACACTATATCATTTGGTGTGACATTCCAAATTGTGAAAACAACATACCTTTATGTACCTTCATACCTTCATACCTTTACCTAAAACCTGAAAATATTCATGGAATACATAGAAGATAGTATCAGCAAGAGTCACAAATATTTTTGTATTTTTCTAGCAAGGTTTGTCACAATAAATAGAAAATATGTTGAAAGACCGATGGCATAGGTCCCACATTGAGCAATGTTTTAGAAAACAATACAAAAATTTAATTAATTTTCACAAAACTATAATGGATCACCATTTAGTCATGATAAATGACTTTGATAAAGTGAGTAACTTAAGAAAGGTATAATCCATTTTCAGTTTATATCCAATTATTTTCATGTCACACCATATGACGATTGTACGCACTAATACAACAAATTGTCACATAAATTCTGATTCCAATTGAAAATTTTGAAACAACATATGTTTCTATAAAGATGAGAGTTAATAGAACAAAAGTCAACCATTTTTATGCCTGTTATTTGAAATTTTCGAAAAAACACTTTTTTATGGTTGATATGTCACTGACCCAAATACAGTTTTACAAAGCTTTTTATTAACATTCACGCAATAATAGTGACAAAATTCAAATTAAAATGTAAAGTTTAGTTGTCATTTTATTTCCTCTTTTATTTCACAGTTTTAGTTTTTGTTTTCATTTTACAGTTTGTCTTTGAAAATGAAAACGAAACTAAAACTGTGAAATAAAAGGAAATAAAATGACAACTAAACTTTACATTTTAATTTGAATTTTGTCACTATTATTGCGTGAGTGTTAATAAAAAGCTTTGTAAAGACTGTATTTGCAGTTTCTTTTCACATTTGCCTTTTCATTTTAATATTGGCAGTCTTGCCTAGAGATTGTAGTGAAAATGAAATGTGAAATCACCAATTGCATTTTAGTTTTCAATTTGACAGGGAAGATGCACTGTCACCATGAAAATGAAATCATTTAATTTCACTATCAATTTTGTCACATATTTTGCGTACAGTTTTCTGTAATGAAATGTTTAAACTTGTTTTAGAATTCATTTTTATCATTTAATTAATTTATTTAATTTTGGCAGAAAATGCCTTCCATACGTTATAACGACCATTAATATATTTTAACTTATATGTTTTATGTACTAGTATATAACTGAAGCTATAGATTGTGAAATTAAACATTTCTCGTTCTTAGTGTTTTTTTAGTTAGCTTAGGTAGTAACATAGCATACAGCTATCCGAAATGGTTAGAGATAACGTTTTTCTCACAATCTACGATAATTTTCGATAAAAAACTTCAATAACAAATATGATATAAGCATAATACTGTTTAAGAATGAATTATGACATGACATGCTTGTATTTAAAACAAATTATATTATGCCTTATTGCCTAATAAGAATGTCGCAAAACATACCTAAACATGTTATTTCTTTCAATTTAACTAGACTAATAATCAGAATAAAAAAATATATATATATTACATGAATTAAAGGCTAATTGACTACATTAAGAATCGCGAGTACAGCTTTAGATCAGGCATATTACTGTACTGGGGTCCTAAGCTGGGACTCATCACTTCACCACACCGGACAGCTGATCATAGCTGTACAGGGCGGGTTTTTTATTTCTCATCTCCATAAATATATCTAGTAGTAAACAGGGTGTCCGCGGGGTCTTAAAAAGTATTAAAAGTTGATAAATTAATTTAGAGAAAATTAAGGCCCTTAAAAAGTACTAAAAAGTCTTAAATGCCATTTTCCAAGGTATTACATTTTTTATCATCTTTTCATTATGTATATTTGTCCATAAAGTATAAACTTTGCCTGAATTTAAACATTACATCGGCGAATAGTGGGGTTCTGTGTAGTTTATGGAATCCCGCTAGATATGACGTCATCTGTTACCGCGCTGCATGACTTGCTGCTGCGTGATAGCGCATATGTCCCTTACGCACGGTTGTTAAACAACATCGTTGACTAATAGGGAAATTAAATATACACAACAAGCTTAAGTTGCATCTTAAAGTGTAAATTGCAGGTTAATTTTTTTACGAGATAATGCAATGTGCTTAAAGATAAGAACCGCCCAACATTGTTTTGTATGTTTTTTATACCAAAATGCTGAATATAATATGAAAAGTTGGTACTTTTTACCGTGGTTTTTAGCACTCCCCCTCCCTTCCACTAAGCTGGACGTGACGTCATATCAGGGACTCCAAGCGGCAAGCAGCCTAGAGTTACCGTCTAACGGCAAGCTTTCTTTTTAGATTCAGCAGTGATGAATGAAAAAACTCAATTGTAAACACAACACTCGTGTGTGCTGGCTTCATGAGGACCGTGATCCTGCCTGAAATAAGAGTAAGCTATTCGCAAAACAAACGGGCATGCGTCAAAACCAGGATGCTGCGTGAGGCACGTCATATTTGCCGGTCGAGCTGCTCCACTAAACTCCAAAACGCGTTCACCTCACGGCAGCACACCTCCACTGCTGATTCCATTGGGTGGCATAGCCCACACAAACACCTGTCTCTGTTTCTTTCTGACAATGAACATCGCTAATTAGTAGCGTTTTAGCACAGGCAATATATCGCGTTCTGTCAGCAGATGCCAGCAAAAGCGCCATTGTGTCTGTGCATCTCTACAGCTCTGATTAGGACTAACGTTACTAACACCATGTAAGAAAATAATGTCTTCAGTCGTTGCTATTCTACATGACGGCAAGATTTTGAATAGACTTTGGCTTGTTCCCTAATGTTATCTGGGTTAGCTCCAGGCTAGCTCTAGCTAGTCACCAGGACACCTGACCAACCCTCCACTCATTTTCGTCACACCAAGCATTTATTACTCTTTGAGGGCCATGATTTCTGGCAATTTCCTCCCCTCTCTCACGCCTGACTAGTTCAAAATTATAAGGCTGTGGTCCATCAAAAATTTGATGGTTTTCCACCTCCTCGTTCTCCATAGTCAAGCTGCAAACAGTGGTAATCTAGCAGAGTATGGGTTGCGGCTCCCTGTTATGACGTCATCACAGTTACTGTAAAAAACACGCTACCTTTGAAGAAACCCCAATAAATGTTATTTTAACCCATTTTAAGACAGAAATGTTTAAATATATACATATTGAGCACTTTATTTACACATTAATTGATTGTGGTGGTTAACCTGCAATTTACACTTTAAGGTTTTCTTTCAGTTGAAAACATTAAACAATATGTGTAAACAAAAAATTTAATGAAGCATATTAAACAATAATATGTCAATAATTAGAAATGGCCAAACTGTTCCCCCAATGTTGGAAATTCTTGCTCTGCTTTGTTTTTAGGATGACAAAAAGGTTTAAAAGTTACACTTTAGGCTGATCTATCCAAATAGATAGCCAATCAAATCAAAGTAGCCTAGGCGGGGTTTCCTGTTCACAGAAGCAGAGCACGTTATTCCATCAGTTTAACATTGAAAGAGTGCAAGCACTGCAAGGTGAGATGAAAGTTGCAAATCGTTTAATATTAGTCAACTGTTTTACGATAGAACTGATAAATGCCTGACAGTTATGTCCAGTGATGCAAACTACTCGACTTTTTCTTCTTAATATGGCCATTTTGAGGGATGAAAGTTGCATATGTGTTCAGTATCGATGCTATTTTATTCATAAAAATCGCGGGTGCAGCTATGACTACAGTTTCTGTGATCCTGAGTGTGCAGCGCGATCTCTGCTCTCTGTCTGCGTGCAAATGATGTGTGTGTTTCTGTTCGTGCGTGCTTCAATGAAAGCAGCGCAAGGTGTCTAATGTAAAGGAGTAGCCAGAAAGGTTCGACCTAAATAAATAAAGGTCCTATAAGCCCATGCAGAGCGGCCGGGATTTACAGCTTTGCGACGGTCAAACATCGGCCGAAGATCAGTTGCGATCATATGCCGCGTTGCGGCGACATATTGCCGATTAGCAAACGCTCTCTGAGCGACATCGTACCGATGGAACTTTGTACATCGGGCCGACATCGGCCAGACGTATGTGTGCTATCTGGGTGTTAACCCTCAGATGGTCTTTGGGGTCCACTGGACCCCAAATGACTTTTGCTTGAATTAAAAAAAATGTTCTCTTTTTCCAAATGGTATGAAACTTCCTACGGCTCTCAACACTTTCTAGATCTCCAAAAAAAAATTTAAAATGGAATGTTATCTGTTTTTATGTAGGCGTGACAAAAATAGTCACACTTGTGGTCTTTCAAAAAATTAAATTAAATTTTGTAACAGAACAATAGTTTTTTTTTTTTTTACAAATATATTTTTACTCTGTTTATTAATGTTTTTACTCAACATTTGTGCAGTTTTTGGAGGATTCATGATATCTTTTAAATATCTATAAATAAATAAATAAATAATTATTTATTCTTGATTTATTATTGACTCAAAATAGACAAAATTCATCATCAAAATCAGAAATAACGCAGAACACAGACAGAAATGACAGAAATAAAGTGGCACACTTCCAACAATGCAAAAAACATCCACAATCCAAAATTATCATTCTCACACACGCGCACACACACACAAACACACACATATAGAGGAATACAATACAGGAATACATACAAACTATAAAAACTGTTCTCCTATCATTTGTAAAATAAAATAATCTAAAATGCAGAACCACCGCAAAAATAAATTGGTAACACTAAGACACATTGAAAATGTGCACACACACAAAAAGGAATACATTTGTAAGGCTATAAAAAAAAAAAAATGAGACCAACTATTGTTCTATTGTTCCAAACTATTTTCTTTTTATTATTTTTTTATTATTTTATTTTACAAATATTTTATTTTTACTGCTTTATTTGCTAATTTGTTATTGCTGTTCAGTTTAAATAAATGATCAAATCTTAAGACTCCAACATTTCTCTTTGTAACATGTTGTTCAGGTTTGATTCTAATCATAATGTAACATTATTGAAAAACTGTTGTTTTTTTCAGTACAAAAAAATGCTAAACTTTGACAAAAAGTATTTTATTTTTGTTATAATTGTGATTTTATAATATTTAGATATGAATCCAACTGAATTTAACTTTAGAAAAATTATATCTTTCAGTAATTCAAATGTATATAGGCCAAGTGGAGCCCTATAGCCATCTAGTGGTTAAAGTGATTTATTACATTATTTTATAAATTTTAACCTGTATTTTCCAAAAAATGGGCAAAAATCTTACATTAAACCTTGTAAAATTATCCATGGTATCCCCTGGAGTGAAAGTTAGAAATCTGGGTCTTTTATAAAGTTTATTTAACATAAAATGCAGTTTTTTTGTAAAAATCCTATTTAAAAAATATTTATTTATTTATTTATAGAAATTTAAAAAAAATCATAAATCCTCCAAAAACTGCACAAATGTTGAGTAAAAACATTAGTAAACAGAGTAAAATTATATTTGTTAAAAAAATATATATTGTTTTGTTACAAAATTAAATCTTATTGTCTGGGGTCCAATAGACCCCAAAGACCACGAGTGTGACTTTTTTTTGAAGACCATCAGAGGGTTAAATAACTTTATAATGGTTTACTAAATTGAACAGTAAAATTTACATGAAAAATAAACAATATAGATGTAACACTGTGAATATTTGTACACATTGATTTCAATTTATTGTAATTTTTATTTATTTTATTTGTATAAGACAATTATAAAATTGTATTCTGAAGTATTTTGAATGCTAACCAATGAGTTGTTCCATTGAGTTGGGTGTGTGGACTATCAGCCAATGAGAGGAAAGGCGAATTGGAGCACGGAAAAAAAGAGGAAGACAGTTTTGTTTTGGGGAGGAAGACAGAAAACGGAACGAGAGGCTGTTAAACTATCTATCAACAGTGTTTGTGTCCTAGATCACATTTAGATATATGAATGTATATATAATGTGACCTCGGGAATGTTTTCTACGTGTGTTTAGAGTCTAAATGCGTTAAGTCTGTGCTGATCATTAAAGCAGCCGTCATTTTCTGTTTCGCCTGAAAGGACTATAGCCTAGTGTTTCTCTATTATTTCTTTGAATTGAAGGACCAAGAAGAGTCAAACAGCATCGGAGTATTTTCAGGCGCTTGTATGCTGAAAAGAGACATTTCAACGTGTAAAGGAGAGAGAACGCCAGTTCCCTTTCGTTCGTCACTCCGAGTTCCGTCGGATGACGACGAATGGGGTTTCGCTTAGAAAGCCTATCAGCTTCGAGTATACAAAACCAGCCAATGGCAAAGAAATGCCATGGGTCTGCGGAATTTGCATTACGAAACTACGCCCCACCTCGTGGGTATAAAAGGAGGAAGTCCAGCACAACGCAGGTATGTTTTCGCTTCGGAGCCAAGAGTATTTCTTCACTCAACAGTCATCTCTGACTTCACACTACGAGACGAGCCTTTCTCTCCGGTGTTGGTGTGACGGCGATCTGCGGCGAGCTCACAGTGCCTGCTGACCTGTGAAGTGATCTGCCAGTGTGTGTGTGTGTCTCCCCGCGCGCTTCAACATCAAAGACTTTTTTCTCTCCTCTCGTAAAAGAGCTTGCACGCGGCACGTCTTTTTAAAGACGGCTCGCCCGTGCATTTCTGGTTGCAGCGGACTAGTATCGGACTCTGATGGGCACGAGCGCTGTCTAGTGTGTTTGGGCTTTGATCATGCTTCAACAGCGCTCGTGGGTGACTCATGTTCTCTCTGGGAACGTGATCATCGCGTCATTACGGTCGAGACTCAGTGAACTCGCAAGAGTGAGAGTCCCCTCTGCCACACCCCGATCTAATGCCCCCTCGAGGGGTGCTACTTCGGCTGGTGGCCAGGGTGATCTGAGGGTTACGGTTTGGCACAAGGCACCAACTATCTGTCCACGCGCCAAACCCCTCTGCATGACGGTGCCCGCTAGCGAACTGATGATTCCACGAGTCTACCCAAAAAAAAAAAAAAAAAAAAATGGGTGGCCCGTGTGTTTTCATTTGAAGCTACAGAGCATGATGCTGTGTCTGTAGCAGCATCACTAGGTGGGCTTTTTCTTCTGGAAATGACGACTCGTCACAGCTGCCACCTTCTGGTCTGCATATGGCTGTGCCTGACTCTGATCCGGAGATGACGGCCATGCTTTCCTGGGACGATAGATTTTTGGGTGAGGCCACCGACCCGCGTCCACGGCAATCCACAATATCTTTCCTCCCGGACGTGCATGATGAGATCTCGAAGTCCTGGAAGACCCCTTCTCTTCTCACGACCGCTCGTTGTCTACACTAATCTGTGGCAAAATCCTATAGTGCCATAGGACAGGCAGCCGCCTCACTGCTTCCCATGACCGTTCTGCTGTTCTCCTGACCCATATGCTCATGGACGTGCACGAGGGCGGGACTGACTCACTCTTCAGTGAGCTGTGCGCTGCCACTGACCTTGCTCTCCGAGCGACAAAAGTGGCCGTACGCTCTCGGAGTCAGGTGATGTTCACCAGTCTGAGGCAGACTGGTCTGATATGCAGGATGTCCGGCGGACCCGTCTGCTCGACACCCACATATCCCAGGTCGGCCTCTTCGGCGGTACGGTTGAGTGCTTCTGCCCAACAGTTCTCAACCGCCCGTGAGCAGACTGACGTTATTCTGCCCGACGACCCCGCCGTCCGCTCAGATCCCTCAGTTTTGCCCACCGCCGAAGGCGCCCTCCCACGGTTTCAACCCCCCGTAGGGAGGATGCCACAGCCCTCTAAACCGGTGGAGGCCTGGGGAAGTTTTCTTTTCAGAAAGAACTGACTTTCTCGTCTCTGAGCCCACAGAGTTCTCGGACGACACAGAGCGCCGCCCACAAGCCGTGCTCTCCTCGTCCCCCTCTGTCCCAGAGGTGGTTGACATGGCGTGCCGTCCACGGACTGTTTCGCCCTTTCCCCCTCTGTCGCCAGACCCCTGACAGAGCAGGCCCCCGTGGAACGCTGTTCCTTCCCTGGCCTCCTCTGTCCGGGGCGCGGATGTTAACTCTGCCCCCACACCGGGCCTCCTCCGGGCCAGTTACTCCGCTTCGCTTCCCCTCCGGGGGGACTCCGGTGGTCCGCATGACCCCGCTGGTTCAGTACCTGGGAGCCAGGCTAGAGCTTCCCCGTCTGTCCCACTGGGTCGCCTGCACCATCAGGTTCGGCTATGCGATTCAGTTCGCACGGTCTCCTCCCCGCTTCAGGGGAGTCCGCTCCACTTTGGTCGGTGGCTATGCCCCATCATCAGAGCCGAGATTGCCACCCTGCTGGCGAAGGGTGCAATCGAGACTGTCCCTCCAGCCGAGATGAGGTCCGGCTGCTACAGCCCTTACTTCATTGTCCCCAAGAAAACCGGTGGGTTACGACCAATCCTGGACTTGCGCGTGCTGAATCACTCCTTACACAGGATGCCGTTCAAGATGCTCACTGCCAAACGCATTTTCGAATGCGTGCGGCCCCAGGATTGGTTTGCAGCTATCGACCTGAAGGACACCTACTTTCATGTCTCCATTCTTCCTCGACACAGACCGTTCCTCCGGTTTGCTTTCGAGGGGCAGACATACCAGTACGCGGTTCTCCCTTTCGGGCTAGCCCTGTCTCCTCGCGTCTTCACGAAGGTCGTCGAGGCAGCCCTTGTTCCCCTTCGGGTTCACGGGGTTCGCATCCTGAACTATCTCGACGACTGGCTGATCCTAGCTCACTCTCGAGACCAGGTTTGCGAACACAGGAACCTCGTGCTCCGGCACCTAGCTCGCTTGGGCCTTCGGGTCAACTGGGAAGAGAGCAAACTTTGCCCCGAGCAGAGGATTTCTTTTCTCGGTATGGACATCGACTCGGTTGCCATGTCCGCGCAGCTTACGAGACAAATCCAAGACAAGAGTGCGGTTCCACTGAACTTTTTCAGAGGCTCCTGGGGAATATGGCATCTGCAGCCGCGGCAACGCAGCTCGGACTGCTTCATAGGAGACCGTTTCAGCTTTGGCTTCGCGACCGAGTCCCGAGGTGGACATGGCAACGCGGCACCTCCGAGTACCAGTTACTCCGACCTGCCGTCAGTACTCACCCCATGGTCGAACCTCAGTTCTACGGGCCCGAGTGCCCCTGGAACGAGCTTCCCGGCATGTTGTTGTCTCAACAGATGCCACCACAGGCTGGGGCGCCATGTGCAATGGACGTGCTATCACACTCATGTGTTGAGCAGAAATGCCCCTGAAAGTTCAGTGAATTTCTTCACACTTAGGTGTTGAGCAAGGTTGCTCCTAAAGCTTGGTGATACTCGCATGTAGTGTTGCAGTATGGCATGTCTATTGTCTCGAGTTGCTGGCCGTACGCCTTGCCCCGCAACCGCTTTCGAGTGCTGCTCAGGGGTCTACACGTACTAGTCCGATCAGACAATACCGCCAGTAGCGTACATCTACCATCAGGTGGTCTACGCTCGCGCCGTATGTCGCAACTCGCTCGCCACCTCCTCTTATGGAGTCAGAAGCATCGGAGGTCGCTTCGAGCAGTTACATTCCCGGAGCCCTGAACTGTGCAGCCGACGAGCTCTCACGGTTCAGCCCCTCCCTGGCGAATGGTGACTCCATCCCCAGTCGGTCCAGCTGATTTGAGACCAGTTCGGCGACGCACAGATAGATCTGTTTGCCTCCCACGACTCGACCCACTGCGCCCTGTATTATTCCCTGACCGAGGGCACGCTCGGCACGGATGCACTGGCGCACAGCTGGCCGCAGGGCCGCAAGTATGCATTTCTCCCAGTGAGCCTTCTTGCGCATTTCTTGCGCAAGGTCAAGGAGGACGAGGAGCAGGTCCTTCTGGTTGCGCCCTATTGGCCCACCCAGACCTGGTTCTCCGAACTCATACTCCTCGCGACAGCACCTCCTTGGCCCATACCTCTGAGGAAGGACCTTCTTTCTCAGGGACGGGGCACCCTGTGGCACCCTCGTCACGATCTTTGGAGCCTCCACGTGTGGCTTCTGGACGGGACCAGGTAGGTTTCAGTACTCTGCCAGCTGCGGTGGTGGATACCATCACTTCCGCTAGAGCGTCGTCCACGAGACACCTCTATGCGTTGAAGTAGAACCTCTTCGTCAGCTGGTGCTCTGGTCACGACCTGGTCATCAGGTTCCTTAGAGGAGCCAGGAGATTACATCCTCCTCGTCCTCCTCTCGTTCCCTCCTGGGACCTCGCAGTGGTCCTAACTGCCCTGCAGAGTGCTCCCTTTGAGCCTTTACAATCAGTGGAGCTCAAGCTCCTGTCAATGAAGACAGTGCTCCTGGTTGCGTTGGCCTCTATCAAGAGGGTAGGGGACCTGCATGCGTTCTCCGTTGACGAAGCGTGCCTGGAATTCGGACCGGCTTACTCTCACGTGATCCTGAGACCCCGGCCTGGATATGTGCCCAAGGTTCCTACCACTCCCTATCGGGACCAGGTAGTGAACCTGCAAGCGCTGCCCCCGGAGGAGGCAGACCCAGCCTTGGCATTGCTCTGTCCAGTACGTGCTCTTCGCATCTATGTAGACAGGACGTAGTGTTTCAGGACCTCAGACCAGCTCTTTGTCTGTTATGGTGGGAAGCTGAAGGGAAAGGCTCTCTCCAAGCAGAGGTTGTCTCACTGGATAGTGGACACCATTGCTTTGGCATACCAGCAGCAAGGACGACCGTGCCCCCTTGGTGTGACTGCCCACTCTACCCGGAGTGTGGCATCCTCTTGGGCGTTAGCGCATGGCGCCTCGCTAACGGACATCTGCAGAGCTGCAGGCTGGGCGACACCTAACACATTCGCCAGATTTTACAATCTCCGAGTGTACGGAACTCGGAGTGACGAACGAAAGGGAACGTCTCGGTTACGGATGTAACCCTCGTTCCCTGAGTGAGGGACGTCATCTTGCCACTTCCGCTGTATACCGCGGGGATCGCCTGAGCTCAGTCTTGGCTCCTCAGCGAAGAAACATACCTGCGTTGTGCTGGACTTCCTCCTTTTATACCCACGAGGTGGGGCGGAGTTACGTCATGCAAATTCCGCAGACCCATGGCATTTCTTTGCCATTGGCTCGTTTTGTATACTCGAAGCTGATAGGCTTTCTAAGCGAAACCCCATTCGTCGTCATACGACGAATCATCCATATCACCCTGTAGCCCAAGACTGGTTGCCCACTGAAGCTAAGCAGGGCTGAGCCTGGTTAGTACCTGGATGGGAGACCTTCTGAGAAAACCAGGTTGCTGCTGGAAGAGGTGTTAGTGAGGCCAGCAGGGGGTGCTCACCATGTGGTCTGTGTGGGTCCTAACGCCCCAGTATAGTGACAGGGACATTATACTGTCAAAGAGCACCGTCCTTCGGATGAGACGTTAAACCGAGGCCCTGACTCTCTGCGGTCATTAAAAATCCCATGGCACTTCTCGTAAAGAGTAGGGGTGTAACCCCGGTGTCCTGGCCACATTCCACCCATTGGCCCCTGCCAATCATGGCCTCCTAATAATCCCCATCCACTGAATTGGCTCTATCACTCTCTCTCCTCTCCAACTATAGCTGGTGTGTGGTGAGCGCACTGGCGCCGTTGTACTGTGGCTGCCGTCGCATCATCCCAGTGGATGCTGCACACTGGTGCTGGTTGAGGAGAGAACCCCTGATATGATTGTAAAGCACTTTGGGTGTACAGAAGTACATATGAAAGCGCTATATAAATGCCTCATTCATTCATTCATCCGACGGAACGTCTCCGTTCCCTCACTCAGGGAACGAGGGTTACATCCGTAACCAAGACTTTTTCGTGTGTCCGATTCGTCTGCCTTTTTCTGCGGTGTGATGCATCACTTTATTTCAGCGTTGGACAGTTTTTCCTGTTCGTGTAAAGGAGACGAGGACAAAGCTTCACGCAACCACTTCTCTGTGTCAGTTGGAGAGTTTCGCTATAACTGAGTGAGTAACCAGGTTGACTGTGTACTTTGAAAACTGTGTCCTCCGTTCGTGACTGTCCTTATGTGCACCACCGAATTTGGGCCCCAACGAAATCCAAGCGCTTGGTTTATGAACATTTAAGCAATGTAAAGGATGAATATGTGATTTAGGTTAAAGTTTTGAATTCATACAGGTATACAACTGTAACTAATAACTGGTATTATCCACCTGAGACTGTTTGTTTCCCCTTGCTCTGTGTTCGTTCTATAATTTACTGACACCATAAAAAAGAGGGTGGTTTCATTTTTATTTATTCTAGAAAAAAAGGATATTTTATTTTTTCAAGTTTAAGTTTTTTTTTTGTTTTGTGTAAAATAAATAAGTCACTATTTGTTACTAATTTTGTATTTGTTTCATTCTATATGTTCATTTGACTACAGTGTTGTTGTAGGAAGAAAACAACCCATAAGCCCATAACAAATAGTGAAGTAGCGTTTTATGTAACCAAGGATAATTGTTTACACAAATCAGTTTTTTTCCCTTCTTAGGCTACATTTTTGGAGGCACCGTGATACATTATAGTTTTCTTTGTATAAATACCAGAGAAAATCCAGCCAACTCACCATCAATCGCTGGAGCCCAGGTCTTGCTACTTTAAGCGTTTTTAACAGTAAGGTTACATTTTGGAGGCACCGCTGGGATTTTTTTTGTTTTGTTTCTCTGAATTCATTTATTTTTTCAAATTTTTAATCTTGTTATCTGCTGGGCTGTCGTGTATTTTTATTTTATTTGTGTTGTGAAGCATTGTGAGACATGGATATTTCTGGCTGGCGAATGGATCCGTCCAGCGCAAATTAAGCCATCTTGCTGTCTAATACTCAGTGATGTCCCAATAGATGTGAGGGATGAGACTATCGCAGATGTGCTTAATACAGTGAAGGTATTCGGCCGTACCAAGATTCATGGTAAACGGGGAGATCCTACAGGAACTAAGTCGTTCTTGTTGCTTGAAACCAGTAATGACATTGATCCAGATACTGTACCACCAGAGATAGGGATTTCTGGTGAGGCGGGGCCATGGAGGGTACATGTACCTGGAAAAATGGTGACAGATCCTTCTGTGGGAGATTCTGTTTTTCAGGATAAGTTGTTGTCCTTGTTGCAGCAGGAAGGAAAGTCACTGGAGGATGTGAAGGCTATGTTGGAGCAAGGTCAGTCATCTGATGTAGGGCTGGGCGATATATCGATATAAAAGATATATCGATATATTTTTAAATGCGATATGGAATTAGACCATATCGCATATATCGATATAGTTCAAATTTGCACCATGATCCGTGCTCCAGCTGCTGACTGCTTTTGAAGAAGTCGTATCGTGCATTCTATCAGTTCTGGCGCTTCCGTCTCAACAGCCTAGTGTACAATGCGACAAATACTCGCTTATATAAATACTTAATCAATGTTAACGCTGAGGAATGGGAGACTGCAGGTCACAAAAGTGCATTGTTTGCATGTGCTTTAAAAGCCTTGCCGGTAAAACATGTCATTCGATGATACGCCGTTCTAACATCCGCTTTTCTGAGCGCTATACACCCGATGCGCACATGCACTAAACGCACATAAAAAACACACATGCACATCTTTCAAGTCTTATTGAGCAAATACTGTCAAATACACACAATGTTTACATAAAGAAAGTTGGTTATGTCTAAACTGAAAGCAAACCGTGTATTAGACCTGGCGCGTGTCTTAAAGAGACAGTAGTCCTAATAGTAAACATGCAGCCGCTTGTCCTTAAAGGGATAGTTCACCCCCAAAAATAATTCTGTCATTATTTACTCACTGTAATGTTGTTCCAAACATGCATTAATTTATTTAATGTGCTGAACACAAAATAAGATATTTTGAAGAATGTGGGTAACCAGACAGTTGCTGGTCCCCATTGACTTCCATAGGAAAAAAATATACTATAAGTCACTGGGGTACATCAACTGTTTGGTTACCCAAATTCTTCCAAATAACTTCAACAGAGGAAAGAAACTTATTCAGGTTTAAAACAACTTGAGAGAGTAAATGATGACAATTAATATTTTTGGGAGAACTATCCATTTAATGTTAAAAACAACAAAACAGAGGAAATCACTCACTGCTCTTGACAGAGAACTTTAACAGTAGTTTTAATAAGAATCAATGTATAATTTATACAGTGAAGTCCACATTTGGCTTTGAACATTTGCTCTCACTTTGCGGAAAAAATATTGGGATATATATCGTATATCCATATTCAGCCTAAAAATATCAGGATATGACTTTTGGTCCATATCGCCCAGCCCTAATCTGATGCAAATGTTAATCTTGATTTGGTGAATGCTATTGATCGCCTTGTGGAAAAGTGTATCCATGTGCCCGATGACACTGTGGGTTACAGGAGATTAAGAGTATTTTCAGGTGTGAAACCAGTACCTGCTGGGGAGGAAGAATATGACCCCTGGATGGAGCAGGCTGTTCAAATGATCAGTGAGTGGCAGTATGTTGATTCTGTGAAAAGGCAGCATATTGTTGAGAGTTTGCGGGGACCCGCTTCAGACATAGTCCGGTTTCTGAAGGTTAGTAATCCAGCTGCCGCAGCTACTGATTATTTGGTTGCTCTGGAAACTGCCTATGGAAATACTGAAAGTAATTCAGATCTTCTTGCAAAGTTCAGGAGCACTTACCAAGGAGAAAGTGAAAAGCTTTCTGATTTTCTCTATAGGCTGGACAAGCTCCTTTATCGCATGCTTGTAAAAGGAGGAGTTGTAGCCACTGATTTGAATCGCATGCGCATGGAGCAAGTGGTTAAGGGAGCTCGTACTAATGATATGGTAGCACTACGACTAAGAATGACCCACACTTTGCGCGATCCTCCTAGTTTTTCGCAATTGTTACGTGAAGTAAGGGAAGAAGAGGATTGGATCAGGGCTAGAGATGGTGGAAAAGTAGTGGTTGCTGCTGCCTCTGTTCCACATGCCTCTTTGGTGTCTGAATTGAGCAGTATAAAGCAAGAGGTGAGTGCACTTACAACTCAGATGTCCAAGCTGTTGAAAGCAGCTGCACCTGACCCTGTTCCTGAGCATTCTTCCCAGGCAACTGGCCCTGTGTGTCAAGTGGCGGATGCTAGTGCTACAGAAGTTTCCAGCAAGAAGAGCACATGAAGTCTGGAGTTTTCTGTTACAAGTGTGGTGAGGATGGCCACACAAAGAGAGAGTGTCAGGGAACTGAAAACCTGAGGAAAGTAAATCAAAAGTGGATCAGTCAGAGCAGGTTCTAGGGAAACTTCTAGGGAGCTCCGTGGAGGAACGGCACAGGTCTCCTTTTCCATCCCGTTCCACATTTTTTTTCTGGAGTGGAAATCGCTTGTTCTTCTGGAATTCCATCTGGCTTGATTGGTCCGACGTCTGAAGTACCAGTCCAAATTGAAGGAGTGTATGCAAAAGCTTTACTTGATAGCGGCTCTCAAGTCACCATCCTTTATCGAAGCTTTTATGATGTGTACTTAAAACACTTACCACTGTTGCCAGTGGAAAATCTTGAAATATGGGGTTTGAGTTCACACAAATACCCATATGACGGCTATCTTCCCATTAAAGGGATAGTTCACCCAAAAATGAAAATTAAGTCTTTAATTACTCACCCCCATGCTGTACCAACCTCGTAAAACCTTCGTTCATCTTCAGAACACAAATGAAGATATTTTTGATTAAATCTGAGAGCTGGGTCACTCCTCCATAGGCTTCCTAAGGAATTGAAACTTGACAGCCCAGAAAGTCATTGAAGAAAATGTTTAAGTATTCCATGTGCCTACAGTGGCTCCACTATAAGTTTATCAAGCGACGAGAATACTTTTTGTGCGGAAAAAAAAACAAAAATAATGACTTTATTCGACTATTTCATTGCTTCCATGTGGGCCTGAGACGAGAGTTCAAGAGATTTCCACGACGCATGCGCGAGAACTTAAGTTCTTCTTCTACTACACAGCGTGCGTCTTACAAGCAGAGGAAGACGCGCGCTGTACATAGTTGTAGAAGAAGAACGCCAGTTCTCGCGCATGCGTCGTGGAAATCTCTTGAACTCTCGTCTCAGGCCCACATGGAAGCAATGGAATAGTCTAATAAAGTCGTTATTTTTGTTTTTTTTCCGCACAAAAAGTATTCTCATCGCTTGATAAACTTATAGTGGAGCCACTGTAGGGACATGGAATACTTAAACATTTTCTTCAATTGCTGAGGGAGCCTATGTAGCAGTGAACCAGCTCTCAGATTTAATCAAAAATATCTTAATTTGTGTTCCGAAGATGAACGAAGGTCTTACGAGGTTGGTACAGCATGGGGGTGAGTAATTAATGACTTAATTTTCATTTTTGGGTGAACTAACCCTTTAAGCTTGAATTCACTGAAAATGTGGTAGGACTACCACAAGCTGTCGATACTCTTGCACTTGTTTGCCCAGATTCTCAGCCAGAGAAGAGAGTTGCCATTCTGGTGGGGACTAACACCAATATAGTGAGACAGTTGTTTGAGGCTTGTAAACAGAAGCTGGGTGTTCACTTCTTGCATACCTTGTCCATACATCCTGTAGTTCGAGAAGAGAATATGAGAATATTCAGAAGTCTGATGGCTCACCTGATGATTGTGAGAGGCATGGCACTGTTTGGTTCACACAACATAAACCGATTGTTGTAGGGCCTGGAGAGTCATGTCAAATTCAGGGTAAACCAAATTTTCTTTTTAAATCTACAGACGGGCATGTCCTGATAGACCAGCCTGATGACACTAGTGTTTCAGATGATTTGCTAGTGAGACCCGAAGTGCAGTCTGTGTCTGTGGTATCTAATCACATCATGACTGTTACCGTGAGGAACATGTTCACTAAAGATGTGCATCTGAAACGTGGCACGCCAATTGCTTATCTTTATCCTGTCGATATTGTACCTCAGCCCGCATTATCCGAAAGTCAGTCGTCCAATACACTAACTCCTGCCTCATTCGACTTTGGGAATTCACTTTTACCTGAGGATGCAAAGCAGCGGTTGTGTAAAAAAATATATGGAAATGCGTGATGTATTTTCTTGTCACCAATGGGATGTTGGACGTTCAAAGAGTACTAAGCATGAAATACGGCTTACTGATTCAACTCCTTTTCGTGAACGTTCTCGCCGTTTGCCTCCTGCTGATTTGCAAGATGTGCGAGACCATCTGATGGAATTTCAGAAATGTGGTATCATCTCTGAGTCCAGAAGCCCTTATGCCTCTCCTACCGTGGTAGTGCGTAAGAAATCAGGGAAAGTGCGAATGTGTGTTGACTACAGGACATTGAACAGACGTACTATACCTGATCAATACACTGTCCCTAGGGTTGAAGATGCACTCCATAGTTTGGCTGGAAGCAAATGGTTCAGTGTACTTGATTTGCGAAGTGGGTATTATCAGATTCCCATGGAGGAAGCTGATAAAGAAAAGACTGCGTTTATTTGCCCACTAGGATTTTATCAGTTTGAATGCATGCCTCAGGGGATTAGTGGGGCCCCTGCAACCTTTCAGAGAGTTATGGAGAAGACATTGGGCGACATGAATTTTCTGGAAGTCTTGGTTTATTTGGACGACTTGATTGTTTTTGGCAGAACCCTTGAGGAGCACAATCAACGTTTTCTCAAAGTTCTGGATCGGCTTTCGGAGGAGGGTTTAAAGTTGTCTCTGGACAAATGCCAGTTTTGCCGGACTTCTGTGACTTATGTTGGGCACATAGTGTCACAAGATGGAATCGCCACTGATCCGTCTAAGGTGAAGCAGTTGTGAATTGGCCCAGACCGCAGACAGTTACCCAATTGAGATCCTTTCTGGGTTTTTGTGGCTACTATCGACGGTTTGTGAAAGGGTACTCTAGCCTGTGCAGACCCCTCAACCACTTGCTTAAGGGTTATCCACAAAAACGCCAGGGAAAGGAGAACATCAAGAAGCCTGCTACTGATGGGCTCTTCAGGCCCTCAGATCCATTTGGTTCTCGATGGGATGACAGTTGTGAGGTGGTTTTTCAGGATCTGAAACTTCGGTTGACGCAAGCCCAAGTGTTAGCGTTCGCCGATCCTGAATTACCTTATGTGTTACACGTTGACGCCAGTATGGATGGACTGGGTGGCGTGCTCTATCAACAACATCCTGAAGGATTGCGCCCAGTGGCATTCATTAGTAGAAGTCTTTCTGCTTCTGAAAGGAATTACCCAGTCCATAAGCTGGAATTCTTGGCATTGAAGTGGGCCGTAGTTGACAAGCTCCACGTTTATCTTTATGGGGTAACTTTCAAAGTCAGAACGGACAACAATCCCCTGACTTACATTCTGACTTCGGCTAAGACGCTACGGGTCACAGATGGCTAGCAGCTCTGTCAACTTACCAGTTCAGCTTGAAATTCCGACGGGGGTTGATAAACATCGATGCAGACTTTCTGTCAAGACGGCCTCATTTCAGTCCTGGAGCTGAAGAAACGTGGGAGGAAGTTCCAGTTTCCGGAGTACGTACTCTCTGCAAATCTGTTGAAGCAAAGGATCAAGTGCAAGGTGCCATTGAGTCAGCTGTAGTACATCAGCAAAGTTCTTACTTACCTGAGTTGTGTTGTTCTGAGAGTGGAGTTTTTCGTTTTTCCTTTACTCGGAATGAGCTGAGGAATTCGTAATCCAATGAGTTGAGGGAGGCTCAGGGGAATGACCCTTGCCTGGGTAAAGTAAGGCTAGCAGTTAGTCAGAAGCAATCATCTGGAAGTGTTCAATTGGACCATGTTGTCCTCAAGGCCTTGAAGAAAAAATGGAAAAGTCTGGAAGTGGATCAAGGTCTGTTATACCGGGTGATAGAGAGGAAAAATAATCAAAGATACAGGCAGCTTGTGCTGCCCACTGCTCTCCGCAGTTCTGTTTTGGAGTCTTTGCATAACAAAAATGGAAATTTGGGTTTTGAGAGAACGTATGTGCTTGTGAGAGACCGTTATTTTTGGCCTAGGATGAAAGCAGAAGTGGAAGCTTACTGTAAAAATTGTGATCGCTGTATCATGAGGAAGACTTTGCCTCAGAGAAGTGCGCCTATGTCACATATGCACAGTTCTGGTCCTATGGATTTAGTTTGTATTGATTTTCTAACAATTGAGCCAGACACCCGAAATGTCAGTAATGTGTTGGTCATTACTGATCATTTTACTCGGTATGCTCAGGCTTTTCCTTGCAAAAATCAGAAAGCTTTGACGGTCTCAGGGTTAGGTCTGATGAAGATTCGCCAGTTTCCTACGGGAAATATGTAGAGGGAATGAGGCAACAATTGAAGGAAGCATATGATTTGGCAACGACTGCATCTGCACGTGCAAACCAAGAAAACAAACTGAGGTATGATAGGAAAGTGCGTCATCAGAGTCTGAATCCTGGAGACAGGGTGCTTATTCAGAACCTTGGGTTAAAAGGAAAGCACAAACTTGCAGATCGGTGGCATTCCATACCACATGGTAGAGAGTCAGTTGTCTAACTTGCCTGTCTATAAGTTGGATCCAGTGAGTGGTAATGGCCCTAAAAAGGTTCTGCATAGAAACCATATCTTACCCTTGAAATCACAAGTGAAAGTGAGTCTTGAAAGTGAAAGCCCAAGCCCTTTACCAGTTCGTAAGATCAGAAAGAGACGAAGTGAGAATGAAAAGCCCATGTCCGAGTCTGTTAATCCTGTGCAGAGAGATTTTTCATCATCTGATTCAGAGTCAGAATATGATTATGGTCCTCAAAAGTATTTTGATTCTAACTCTCTGGAGATTGAACATCAGGACCGGGGCCAGTATAATAAGGGTGCTGTTGTGCCTGATGTCTGTGATTTCCTCAGAGTGGAGGAGGTGGGTCAACTGTTGGGAGATGAAGCTGAGACTTTAGATGAAGAAAATGTGACCAGTTACGGAAACTAGGGACACAAGTCGGTTCTGGGGCATTTTGAGTTATTCACAGATTCTGAAAGTGTAGTCTCCAAGCTTTCCAACTATGTGTAACACATGGAAATCTGATAATATTTTGAGAAGTTGTGGCCATTTGAAGGTAGGCACTCAGAAAAACTAAAAGCGGAGAAAACCGCCTCTAAAGATCTGCAGTTCTCACCTCTCTCTGCAGCTGGGAGTGACAATAGCGCTCATTTACATCTCATTTAGATAAGCCATACCCCCTGTAAAGCTCCCCCAATGTGCTTTACAGCTTTTTTTTTTTCCTGCTAGCTAATAACAATAGTAGGTATGGGAAGGTCTAAACAGACTAAACAGGAGATAACGTGTACGTGTTCTTAGAATGAACACAAAACAAAAAACTTTAATGTTTATGGAAACTCAACCCCAGGACCGGCGAATGCACTTCTGCCGCTCTAGGCGAAAAACAATTGTGCTGCCCCTCTATTTGAAACGTATACCAGCAACAACACACAAAGACCAATATGCCATACATATAACGCAAAACCAGCAACAACACACGAAGACCAATAACGTTATGCCATACATAACGCAAAACCAGCAACAACACACAAAGCCCAATATGCCATACATATAACGCAAAACCAGCAACAACACACAAAGACCAATATCGTTATGCCATACATATAACACAAAACCAGCAACAACACACAAAGACCAATATGCCATGATATAACGCAAAACCAGCAACAACACACAAAGACCAATATGCCAAAGGCCTACATATAAGGCAAATAGCGCGTGTGCCCAAAATGTCAACAATATTAAAGTTTATGCAGGAGGCAAATGCCTGCTGGCATTTTTCTTTAAGCAGTCATGACAGGGATTTTCCAAATAATCACATTTCACCTCCTCAAATTACTGTTGCAAATCTCTTTACATCATTTATGTGCGTATACACACACATATGAAATGTCCGCAAGCACATTATATCATCAGCAGGTTCAGCATCTTAAATAACGACTAAAGAGCAAATAAAGCTTAACTTACGTTTCAGAAACGCGCACGGCAGGCCTTCATGGCAGCAAAGGTCTTAACTGCATCCTAGCTGTAATTCGATTGTTGCCAGTCCATTAAGTCTCCATTAAGTCTGTTCCCTGTTCACAAAATGTTCCCCATTCAAAGCAATCGGGATCTCTCATATTAAACAGCCAGCTACCGTTGTCAGCGAGCCGAGCCGCCGTATTCAAGCACCGAGGGCGCGCGCGCCCGGATTTCAGTTTCCCGAGCCCACAAAGTGCGGCGAAAACATTTTCAGTGTACCGGTAACTGCCACGGTTCAGCTCGTCTGCGACAATCTTTGCGGCGTCCATCTTCATTTAATTGAATTGAGCTGACCAGAGCACAGCATAATAAGTAGCCATGCGGTTCACTTGGAGGGCGGGGACAAAAGCGCCATATTCAGTATGGAAATACACACAGACAATAACACACCACGCCCCTACTGCGTGCTAGAATCTACGAAAACAAGCCGATTTCAACCTCAAAATGTAAGCTTTTATATTACCAATACTGCTATCTCAAACATGGAGAGGCTTCTTCGTGATTTCAACTAACAGATTCTGCAAAAAAGCGGAAATCACAAATTTTGGAAAAAAAAACGCTTGTTTCTCATTTTTCTCGCAAGTTGTGCTGCCGACTTGCGTCCCTGGTTTCTGTAACGGGTCACAAATGTTGACACAGAAATAGTAGGTGGTGAAGGTACAAATGAACAGCTGCTTGAGCATACCAATGACCTACCTGAGTTCATTGTTCCTGTGACTTCAGTGGTAGAACCATCTAATGTGCTTGATAATTCTCAAGTGAGAAGATCTGAGAGGCAAAGAAAAACCCCTGAGAGGTTTACTTATCCTGAGCTGGGAAGACCTGTTAAAGAGACAATGGTTGTTTCCCATTGCTGTGGGATTGTTGGTCATGGAACTGAGTCTTTATGTTTTTGTGAACATGGTCAAAACAAACATGTGTGGTGGTGTAATTCTCAAGCATTGTGTAATATGTGCATGAGAAATTCAAAAACTTTCCCTTGCCCAGTTCCAAGAGTGTAAACCTAGAATTACTAATTCAAATGCAAGGTTTAAGCATACTTATTTATGTTTCTTTCCTCTTGTGTGTGTTCCTGGGTGTGTAAGACATGCTGGAATTTGGTGGGGGGCAATCAATCACACATTGATTTCAATTTATTGTAATTTTTATTTATTTTATTTGTATAAGCAATTAAAAAATTATATTCTGAAGTATTTTGAATGCTAACCAATGAGTTGTTCCATTGAGTTGGGTGTGTGGACTATCAGCCAATGAGAGGAAAGGCGAATTGGAGCACGGAAAAAAAGCAGCGGGTTTTTGTTTTGGGGATGAAGACAGAAAACGGAACGAGAGGCTGTAAAACTATCTATCAACAGTGTTTGTGTCCTAAATCACATTTAGATATATGAATGTATATATAATGTGACCTCGGGAATGTTTTCTGAGTGTGTTTAGAGTCTAAATGCGTTAAGTCTGTGCTGATCATTGAAGCAGCCGTCATTTTCTGTTTCGCCTGAAAGGACTATAGCCTAGTGTTTCTCTATTATTTCTTTGGATTGAAGGACCAAGAAGAGCCAAACAGCATCGGAGTATTTTCAGGCCCTTGCTCTGTGTTCGTTCTATAATTTACTGACACCATAAAAAAGAGGGTGGTTTCATTTTTATTTTTTACAAAAAAAATAGGATATTTTATTTTATTTTTTTACGTTTAAGGTTTTTTTTTTTTGTGTAAAATAAATAAATCACTATTTGTTACTAATTTTGTATTTTGTATTTGTTTCATTCTATATGTTAATTTGACTACAGTGTTGTTGTAGGAAGAAAACAACCCATAAGCCCATAACAAATAGTGAAGTAGCGTTTTATGTAACCATGCAAGGATAATTGTTTACACAAATCATTTTTTTCCCCTTTTGTGTATAGCTTAGGCTACATTTTTGGGGGCACCATGATAAATTATAGTTTTCTTTGTAGAAATACCAGAGAAAATCCAGCCAACTCACCATCAATCGCTGGAGCCCAGGTCTTGCTACTTTAAGCGTTTTTAACAGTAAGGTTACATAAAATAATAATAAAATGGTGTATGAGTTTATTTAAATGTTGTCATAAAACAAGTGTAACTTTTTTTTAACTCACCATTGACAGAGAGAAAGAAACTCTTGAATCTCTTGATCTCAATGTTGATCTGTAGTGTATATTCTCCTTCATGTTCAGAAGTGGTTGTGTGATGGTCAGAGATCCAGTTTGATTGTCCAGCTTCAGTCTGTCTCTGAATCTCCCATCAAGAACATCATCATATACAGTGATTCGGTCGTCCCATTTATTGATTTCAGCTATTAATGTGTTTTCGAACATATTTCCAAACCTCCACTGAATCACATCATCATCCTTTATTTCAGTAAGACCAGAGTCTAGAGAGACTGAATCTCCCTCAAACACAAACTTCAGTCCTGAATCACACAAACACACACACAAACACACACACACACACAAACACACACACACACACACACACACACACACACACACACACACACACACACACACACACACACACACACACACACACACACACACACACACACACACACACACACACACACACACGGGTTTGTCAAAGATTAAGACGATCACTTGATGGTTTATAAAAATATATGGTTTGAAATTTACATTTGAAATGAATATCATCATTAAACAACAGAAGCAAAAATGAACTTTGGATAAATAATTTTATCTTTGTACTTAATAAAATTAAAAAAACAAGTGAAACAAATATTTGACTCACCGTGGACAAAGAGCTTGAATCTCTTGATCTCACTGTTGATCTGTAGTTTATATTCTCCTTCATGTTCAGTTGTGGTGTGTGTGACGGTCAGAGATCCAGTTTGATTGTCCAGCTTCAGTCTGTCTCTGAATCTCCCATCAAGAACATCATCATATACAGTGATTTTGTCGGCCCGTTTATTGATTTCAGCTATTAATGTGTTTTTATCTCCAAACCTCCACTGAATCACATCATCATCCTTTATTTCAGTAAGAACAGAGTTTATAGTGACTGAATCTCCCTCCATCACTTCATCATAACCATCAATCACTCCTGAAGAACAGAGTTTTTCACAGATTAAAGCTTTAAATCACTTGATCTTGGTTTGATGAAGCTTCACTAAAATACTTCTAATCATTTAAATGTGAAATTAATAATATTCTGCAGCACAAAGACAAAATATGATGCATGAAAAGAGAAATATATTTATATGGAATAATAACTAAAAAAGACACTTTTACTTTAATGTTTAACGTCACACTAAAACTAATGCTGTTGATTATCTGAGCTTCATATTTATATTATTTTAATAAATCCATAATAACTGAGTTTAGAGCTGAATTCAAACTTGATCTGACAGTAAAATCACAGTTCAATTATTTCTATATGAGAATAACAGTGAATGTTGATCCTCTCAAACTCATTTAACCAGTAATTTATCACATGATACCAGAACTGAAACAACTGAAGTCATAAAAACACATTTAAAACTCACCAACCAAATGACAAAAACAGTTTTTAAGAATAGAAGAGGAAAAAAGAAAAGAAAGTGTGAGTATTAACTTCTTAATGGAAAAGAAGAGTAACGAGCAACACTTTAATGTACAGCAGCAGAAGTCACACTTACCCTGTAACTACATGAACAATATTTCTACAGTATTTCAGCAAAAGTTGCAATAGTTGTAGTTCTCAGAGCACTTTTGTTAAAAGAAAGTACTTTATAAATGCAGATATGTACCCTAGAATTTTTAAAAAATCTATATGTATTGGTATACTATTATTACAAAAAGGTTTGCAGTGAATGTTCTCGCTAAATTTCTCCAAAAAATAGATTGTTGTATCAATTGTCCTGCATTAGTTATTGATTCGTTTTTGCATGAATTCTGAAACTTTTTCAGTAGTTCTCTGGGAAGCATTAAAAAAATAGCAATTATTGATTAGTTAATATTGAACTACCACTTTCATCTGTGCGCTATTACTTATTAATTCGTTAATCAGAATTTTTTCTTAGTTAATAGGTTACGTGATTGTTAATATTGTGTTACTCATTTGTTCCTGTGTAGTTATTAATTAACGAAGGAACCGTATAACCGTAAGTGTTACCTTACATTCTTCTGGTTATTACCCCTTTATTCCTAAAACTTTACATGTTGTAGGTACACTATAATTACAGAAAAGAAAATTTATTTAAAATACGCAGTATTTGCGGCCTGTAATGTAAAGCGTTACCAAGCAAACTCCAGCAGCTCGAACTCTTACTAGAACCAGGACGTGACATCATATTAGCCGGTTCTGTCAACACTGCTTTGCCTCCCTATTAAACATTGCATACATTTCAAAATCCTGATGATTATAAACTACTATTCATATCAGAGTATAGAGTGACTGAAATAAACAATATCTTAAAACAACGGAATTTTTTTTTTTAGATTAATTTAATTTTGTCATTTAAAAACAGCTGAAACCAATAGACTATTTAACCCTTTCACGCGTGATTCTGACTGGGTGAGTTTTTTCAAGGCAACATTATTTTATAACGTTATTGTTTCCATGGCGAACCGGCATGATCTTGATTTAAATTGTGAGATGGACGCTGCCATGTTTGTTTGTGACGCAGTATAAATTGTGTGAACAGTTTAAATCTGACAGTGATGTGACATCACTGAACATTGCAAATCCCATATGTGAGACTGAATCACTCAAAAGGTTTACTCACTCCAGACATAGAAACTCTTGATCTCACTGTTGTTGATCTGTAGTTTATAATCTCCTTCATGTTCAGTTGTGATGTTTGTGATGTTCAGAGATCCAGTTTGATTGTCCAGCTTCAGTCTGTCTCTGAATCTCCCATCAAGAACATCATCATATACAGTGATTCTGTCTGCCGTTACATTGATTTCTGCTATTAATGTGCTTTTATATCCAAACCTCCACTGAATCACATCATCATCCTTTATTTCAGTGTAAGAGTTTAGAGTGACTGAATCTCCCTCCTTCACTAATATGTTAACTGTAACTCCAATCACTGAAAAGAGAGTTTTTCAAATCACTTGATGTTGGTTTTCTGAAGCTTCACTAAAATACTTTTATTCATTTAAATGTGACATTAATAATATTACACAAACTGAAGAACAGAGTTTTTTACAGATTAAAGCTTTAAATCACTTGATTTTGGTTTGATGAAGCTTCACTAAAATACTTTTAGTAAATGTTAATATTCTGCAGCAGTTCAAAGACAAAAGATGATGAATGAAAATGAGAAATAGTTAAACAGTTTTATATTTAAATTTACATTTATGTATTTGGCAGACGTTTTTATCCAAAGCGACTTACATTGCATTTTGAGGTAGACATTTACATTCTTATCAGTTCTTTTATAATCAATAACTGCATTAAAAAAAAAATACTTTAATCTCAAATAAGAGTGTTATCTCTCAGCAAAACCACACATAATTTGTTTCTATATGAGAATAACAGTGAATGTTAATCCTTTCTGACTAATTTAACCAGTAATTTATCACAGGTTACCAGAACAGAAAAACACAATTAAAACTCACCATCCAGACTCCAGAAACACAAACAGAGCAAAACTAATTTGAGAAACATTTTCTTCATCGGTTCACTGAAAAGCCCACGATAGTAACTCTTAATGTCTGAAACACTCAGATTGATCTGAAAGACTGAAATGAGATATTTATCTGGTTGTGTGTGAATCCTCCCCCAACCTCAGTTAGTTTCCACACACACATCCGTCTCCTTCAACATCACGAAAATCAACAAGCTTTTGCTGATCTTACATTTTCAAATGAATTCTGGCCCTGAATCAAAACTAACAGCAGAACACTGTAAAAAGTGAACAGTTGGATCAACCTAAAAAAATTACTTCAATTGGTAACACCTAAAAAAATTAAGTTTTCTCAACTTAAATTATCACGCTAAAACATGATAATTTAAGTTGAGAAAACGTAATTTTTTTAGGTGTTACCAATTGAAGTAATTTTTTTAGGTTGATCCAACTGTTCACTTTTTACAGTGAAGAGTGAAATATTGTATTAGATATCTGTATCTACTGTGTTATTTAGTGCTGAGCTGTCAATCATATTTAACCTCTGACCTGTGACTCTTATTTGTCTGTTGATGGATTCACTTTATTTCAGTGTAAAGATGTTTTGTGTGGAGTGGAAGATTGTGAGCTTCTTATTAGCAGGAGAGAAAATGAAGAAACGCCTCAGCCACAAACTACTGACACACACATCCAGCAGAAGCTGTTTATCCTCCGACAGATCAAACCACACACACAGATGTCTGGTCTGGTAATACTCAAGTCAGCATTCACACACACATTCATACACTGGTGGCAGATACCACCTGCTCCTCAGGAGCGTTAACCATTCACACACTGATAGGACAGTCATCGGGAGCTCAGGGGTTCAGTGTCTTGCTCAAGGGCACTTCGACATATGGACCGCAGTGGCTGGGGATCGAACCGCCAATCCTCTGATCAGTGGACTGTCATTCTACCTCCTGAGCCACAGCCGCCAGAAACATTACAATCATAGACATAAACAGAGCAGAGCTTTCCATTGGAGATATGCCTCAATGTCACCGCCATATCAAGGCCTGCCATGCCTCTGAATGCATACATACCCCATGTATAACAACAAAGGTGGTAGACAGCGATAATCAAAGCCCACTCATGGACTTTATAAGCTTTGGCCTCTGCAATATGGCGCCAACATTGACATACAGCCTCAGTGCATGTTCAATATGATGTCTAGTCTTTAGAGATGCACCGATTACAATCTTCTAGGCCGATTCCCATTTCCGATTTTTCATCGAGTTTGACCTGCCGATACCGATTTTAGCCGATTCCGATTTCATTTTTTCTAACCCCTTTACAGCACACATTTATTTTCTATATATATTTTTTTATAAAACCATATACTTTTATCCAAACTGAATAATAAAAACAAGTTTAAATGGGTAAATTTTCTATAAATATTTTTGAGTCTTCATTTTCTTTTCTGACATAGCCTACTCCAGTTCTTGTTAAAACACACTAGACATGCAAATTATTAACCTCCCTCCATATGCCGGAATGATGTATCCCGATCTTCAAGCAGGAGCTGGATGAAATATCATAATCACATCATGTTCAGAGAACTGGTCCTCCGACTGAGTCTGGTTTCTCCTAAGAGTTTTTTCTCTGTTTCTGTCACATGATGGAGTTTGGGTTCCTTGCCGCTGTCGCCTCTGAATATTTAGTTGGGGACACTTAATATTCTGCAATATAATTGACTTGAATGCACTGACACTATTGGATGTGAATTGAATTGAGCTGGATGATGACGTCACTGTTTTGCTTGAACTCATTTCACAATTGTTTAAATTAACCAAACTAAATCAAAACCGAACTGACTTCAGCTGAACAAAAGCACTATTGTCTTTTTAGAGCTGCTGTACTTCTGTTTGCATCATTGAATCATTATTTTCTCATTTGAAAAATCTGCTTTGAAACAATCTTTTATAAAATTCTCTATAAATAAAGCTACATTTACTTGTAGAAGTGTAGAAGCCCCGATCAATGCTTTCAGAATAATGGTAACTTCTGCCATTTGTATTTGGAATCGGTAGGTCATGGAATGAGGTTTTAGGACTTACTTCGGAATTAGCTCCCTGTTTGGGAGAAGGGGACTTTGCCTAATCTCCCCTCCCTGAAGACTAAAGTATCTTGGGGGTTAAGTTTATAGACACTTACTTTCAAGTTTGCTTTCTGGTATGAAGTCGCCCTCAGTCTGACCCAGTTTAGGCCAGGACATATTGCAGCCATTTCTGGTTACTCAGGAGCAGAGACTTCCCTCTGAGCAACTATCTGTGAGACATAAGGGTTACGCACAGATGCTTCGTAAATCTTGTGGATTGTCTCCTGGACTCCTCTCTCACAGGATGTGATGTGGTCTTGAACGGCCGCCAGCTCAGTCTCTGTTTAGGCCCTCATCTAATATGACATATAATCGCCTGGAGATGAGGGCTGTATTTTTTTGCGTGGAAATACTTCTACATTTGAAGGGTTAACATGTGATGATCCAGACTGATATACACTCACCTAAAGGATTATTAGGAAAACTGGTTTATTAGATAATTGCATTAATGAGAAATTGAACCAATCACATGGCAGTTGCTTCAATGCATTTAGGGGTGTGGTCCTGGTCAAGACAATCTCCGTAACTCCAAACTGAATGTCAGAATGGGCAAGAAAAGTGATTTAAGCAATTTTGAGCGTGGCATGGTTGTTGGTGCCAGACGGGCCGGTCTGAGTATTTCACAATCTGCTCAGTTATTGGGATTTTCACGCACAACCATTTCTAGGGTTTACAAAGTATGGTGTGAAAAGGGAAAAAACATCCAGTATGCGGCAGTCCTGTGGGCGAAAATGCCTTGTTGATGCTCATGGTCAGAGGAGAATGGGCCGACTGATTCAAGCTGATAGAAGAGCAACTTTGACTGAAATAACCACTTGTTACAACCGAGGTATGCAGCAAAACATTTGTGAAGCCACAACACGCACAACCTTGAGGCAGATGGGCTACAATAGTAGAAGACCCCACCGGGTACCACTCATCTCCACTACAAATAGGAAAAAGAGGCTACAATTTACAAGAGCTAGCCAAAATTGGACAGTTGAAGACTGGAAAATTTTTGCCTGGTCTGATGAGTCTCGATTTCTGTTGAGACATTAAAATGGTAGAGTCAGAATTTGGCGTAAACAGAATGAGAACATGGATCCACCTTGTTACCACTGTGCAGGCTGGTGGTGGTGGTGTAATGGTGAGGGGGATGTTTTCTTGGCACACTTTAGGCCCCTTAGTACCAATTGGGCATCGTTTAAATGCCACGGCCTACCTGAGCATTGTTTCTGACCATGTCCATCCCTTTATGGCCACCATGTACCCATCCTCTGATGGCTACTTCCAGCTGGATAATGCACCATGTCACAAAGCTCGAATCATTTCAAATTGGTTTCTTGAACATGACAATGAGTTTACTGTACTAAAATGGCCCCCACAGTCACCAGATCTCAACCCAATAGAGCATCTTTGGGATGTGGTGGAACGGGAGCTTCGTGCCCTGCTTGTGCATCCCACAAATCTCCATCAACTGCAAGATGCTATCCTATCAATATGGGCAAACATTTATAAAGAATGCTTTCAGCACCTTGTTGAATCAATGCCACGTAGAATTAAGGCAGTTCTGAAGGCGAAAGGGGGTCAAACACAGTATTAGTACGGTATTCCTAATAATCCTTTAGGTGAGTGTAAGTCTGTAGGAAAATGGAAACAACTGAAGGTATAAAGCATTTAAAATTCAACAACTAGACGGCACAAACAGAACTAAACTAATTTCAGAAACATTTTCGTCATTAGTTCACAGAAAAACCCATGATATCAACCCATAAAATGTTTGAAAACATTTGCTATGAAGCACGACAGAATCTGCCATATTTAGATGGTTGAATCCTCACTAAACAGGAATAAACCTACATCACAGTTGTTGTTTTTATCAGGGGAAGTCATGAAAATTAACACAAGCTTCTGCTGCTCTTTAGTGGATTCTGGCCCTGCATGAGTGTTGGATTAGAGATCAATATCTAACGGTGTGTTTACTGTTGTGAGCCGTCAGTCATATTTGACCTCTGAAACACAACAACAAAAGAGTTGACATTTTTATTCGGCTGCCTGTGATGGTCTTGATGAGAAATATTTGAGTTCATAATGAGATCTCTGGCTTTTGATTGCAGACATTGGTGTCTTTGTGAATCTAAGCAAAATAACTCTTTTGTAAATGTGTACACATTTAAACTTACAGTACCATCCAGACGCCACAAACACAAACAGAACAAAACAGAGAAAAACATCTTCAATGGTTTCAGTCCAAAAATATGAAGACAAACTTTTCAATACTGGTTCAGTAATAAAATGGCAGATGTGCTGATGTGAAGCTGCTCTGTAGTGAATTCATGAGAAACTTTACAATCAGTTAAATCATCTTTAAAAGTTTTGATGTGTTTTACTGATTATTTCACATCATTTGAGCTTCACCACACCGCTCCAGTCGGCCACAACGTCCACTAGATCTGATAGATAGTGTTGTTTTCTCAAGTGCCTCATAAAGTTCTCACGGACAAGAGAAGTTAAAAACATCTTAAAGCAACAGTGTGATCTTGTCATGAGATCCTGAGAGTGTTTGTCTCTGCTCTCTCTTGTAACTCTCTTCAGGACGTTTGTCTTTCATTTCTTATCAAATGTCTCGATTGTTTTCCTCTCTGAGACTGATCTCAGAGTTTCTCTAATGGTTTTATTGAGCAGGAACAGATCACCTGCTATAACTGTGTGTATGAAAGTGTTCTCTGATATCTTCATATGATCAATGTTTCACCAGTTATGGATTATGATGCCGCTGTGATGCTCTAAATGCTCACTTTGTTCAGAGTAAACACCGCAATAGTGAGACGCTCACACAAAAACACTGTAAAACTGTTTAATAATTTCTCACACGGCTCCGACAATGTGTTAAAGACTGGTGAGCTGACAAAGATAATCATTTACAAAATGCTGTTTTGAGCAAATGGTTGGATATGAGGCCAACAAATACTGTAAAGCAATAATTCAGGGCCGGTGCCCAATACAACTCTAGACTAGCTTCTTCAAGGTATGAATTGTGTTCAGTAAGCTTGATCTGAAATGGGGTTTTGATCAACTGGATTTCACAGCACAGTCCAGAGGAATCACAACATCTGCTGTACATATATTATCGATACGAGAGAGTGTGTTGTCGGCCAGCGAGCACAATCAACATGAAGTCGCATCAGCACTCGCAGTATTAAAGGAGTGGAGAATATCTCTGATGATATTATTATACTTGCTCCAAACCAAGAGACACATGATCAGAGACTACATGCAGTCAAGTGGAGGCTGTGGATGACACTCAACATTATACAATGTGAACAAGATAGTGTTTATGAGAACGCTGCTTTCAGAAAAGGGGTTTAACGACCGCTAAAAAGGTTTATGCTGTGGTTAAGGCCAGAGAAACACATAAGTTTAAGTGCCTTAAAACTAGAGGTCGACCTATTGATGGGCCGGGCGATCAGTCGGGCCGATTTTCTGAATTTTTTAATGAATCTGCATCGGCCGATTGTGCCGCAAAATAGGCCGATTAAAAGGCAGGCACATCCGCGAGCAGCTAAGCGTTGTTGTGTAACACGTGAAACCGCCTCTTGCAGCATCAGATTGCCAGTCCCGCTCTGCCTGCTAACTTTTTTTAAAAGCTACCTGGTAACTTCCCAAAAAACTATAATTTTTGTGTTTTTAGCCTTACCTTTTTAAATATTGAAGCACATGTAGACTGGAAAGTACCCGCGTCTCTCAGTTTGTACTCGTCTGTTGTGTGTGTGTGAAGCAACACACATCCAGATCGCCACTTCTCACATTGTGCAAATAGTATACTCTATCATGTCTTCCTGAGCATAGACGGACATATTCACACTAGGGCCATATCGAGTACGATATATGTTTTTAATAAACAATATGGAATAAGACAATACAATTTTTTCTATCAATATGGCGTACAGTAGTTTGATATGAGCGCATCTGAAAAAAAGTGGATAAAGCTGTGAGCTGGTGCAGGGAAAGTGCATTATCCAATTATTTCTAAGCATGAGACAAGCTTTATAAAACAGAGGCGGATAGGCCAAAATGACTCCAAGACCCAACTCTAACGCGGTACACTACTCTCTCCTCCAAGATCCGTTTGAGAGGAGAACTTTAGCAAATAAACTCCTTGTGAAAGAGCTGGGCCTAGATCAACCTTCTCTCGTAGCTGGTATAAGAAAGGGTGGCTGGCTGGATGTGGTCATGCTAATGCCTTATTTTGCTTTCCGTGCTTACTTTTTAAAACTACGGGGACAGATCCAGCATGGACAGTTACTGGAGTGAGGGATATGAAGCACCTGTCTGAGAAAGTAACAAAACACGAGAACACCAAGGTACACATGGACAATTTCATTAAGCTAGCTATATTGCGAAGTGTTAATATCGCTACGCAGCTTGACGAAGGCCACAGGGTTGTGGTGAGGAAACTCGAGGTGGGGGATAAAAACCCGCACATCTTATCCAAAATAATCGACTGTGAAGTTTTGTGAGCCTTTTGAGCTGGCCTTGCGTGGCCATGAAGAGACTGATCCCAATAATCCCGGCATTTTCAGGGGACTGGGGGACTTTGTCGCCTCACTCAACAGCGTGCTAAAAGAGCGCCTTAAGACAGCCACTGTTTTTAAAGGTATGTCAAAGACCATACAAAACAAGCTATTAGACTGTATGCTCTCAATGCTAAATGATTACATTCTGGAGGAAGTAAAGCGCGCGGATTTCATCACCATACAAGCCGATGAGACGACCGACATTTCCACCCACTGCCAGCTGGTGCTTGTGCTACGTTACATCGACTGCAACGACAACATCCAAGAGCGGTTTTTCAAGTTCATTATGATCCAGAATGCCACAGCAGACACCATCTCTACAGCGCTTCTGAAGAGGCTAAGCATCATCTGCAGATTATCACCTCACATTTAACGATCGAGACGACGGGAGCGCGCCGAGACTCCAGTAAGATTCCTAAAGACTGCCGGTCTTTAGTCTGGGACTGTGAAAATCCTTTGGTGTACGCCCAGCATTAGTCGACTAAAATCTTATTGTATTTCGTCGACTAATGCCGGGCCTACACCAGAGGATTTTCTCAGTCCCAGACTAAAGACCGGCAGTCTTTAGGAATCTTACTGGAGTCTCGGCGCGCTCCCGTCGTCTCGATCGTTAAATGTGAGGTGATAATCTGCAGTCGGCGACCCGATTTATGCCAGTCTTTCTCTAGTCTTTCATATCAAACATGTTTGATATTATCGCAAGTCTTAGCGTAGTCATAGTGACGTAAAACAATCAACAACCAATAAAATCCTCAAAATAGTCCGTTTGCAAGCAGCAATAGTCCACCTTATGTGAAACACGCACAGTAAACCTGTATTGTTCACTCAACTGCACATAATAGCAGCGTATTAATAAAAGAAAAAAAAAACAAGATTGACCCTCGTTCTGTTTTCTATCATGAAAACAGTTTGATGACGTCATATGCACGCAAACGCACCAGGGTTCAAGTTGAGTGAAACCAGACCAACGCTGCGGGGGGGGCGCCGGGAACAAACGCGCTCGGGCTTGGACCGCAGCAAACGAGCCCAGTGTAAAAGCCCCTTAAATCACTGCTGAGCATGATGGGAGGAATTTGGTGGGAATAAAAAGCTAAAATAATCTAGTTGTAGTCTTGTAAGTAGTGTCACTAAAAGATTCAGTGTTTGTAAAATATTTAGTCTGAGACTAAAAACTGTGAACCCAAGTCTTTAGATGTGAGCTGATAATCGTATAAAGTCTTTTCTAAATCTTTTCAAAGTCTTTAGGTGTACGTCCAGCATAAAACTAGACTAAAACTAAAACAATTTAGATGACTAAACTATGACTAAAACTAAATGGCATTATGACTAAAACTAAATCAGAATGATTTAGTCAATTGCTGTCACAATTGACACTGGTCCCATCTGGGGTGCCATTTGCTGTGGTTTCTTCTCTTTTGTGAAATCACTTCTCAGAGATCTTTGATGCCAGAAATATTAGACTTTATTTTACAACAAAGCTGAGCATCTCCTGCAGGAGATCACTCCCGATCATTGCTTTACACATATATACATACATCCTTTTCCACAGATGGTAACACACCCTATAGATCATGTTTGGGGTCTTGTACCATGTGACTTCTCAGAATATAATTTTCTGCTGCAAGCACCATTCCAGGCCTTTCTTCAGGCTTCCAAAAGTGACACACACTCAGAGGAAATAATAGTGTACAAATATATAGCTAAATTACATATTTTCTAAATAATAAAATCTTCTTCATTCCCTTACGAAACAAAAATATATTTCAGTATATTGGAAAATATCATGTGATATATTAAGCAATATATTTCCATATATGGGATCTAATATTTATATTTTCCAATATATTGCAATATATACATAGACCATATATGTATATATATATATATATATATTGATACAAATAAAACAAATATATTGCAATCAAGTGAGATCTGACTGTCAATCACAGATCGGGCACATGCCACCCCTCGCGCACATTACAATCACATGCACACGCATGAAGTTCACGCAGTAACGAAGTGATGGCGGAAAAGCTCATTTAGAGTATAAATGACGTTAGCAATTGCAATCTATCGGTAGATTAGCCAGGGCAGCATACCTCCAAATACTCCATGCTGTTGATGGATGCTGATGAGGCGCGCCATTCACAGAAGGCGCGTTCACAGAAAATCTGGTGCAGACGCACTGACGAGCACGAACTCGGTGGGAGGCTATTCGTTGATAGTGGGGGAGGGGCATGAGAGTTGTAAACATTCAAAATTTTGCCTAAGTCCACTCAATCGGCCAGACTTGCTGACTGGAGCTTTAAGATAAGTTTATTCACTTTTTTTATTTATTTAAAAGATCTCCCACGATATTAATATTAGTTTTCCTTTATTCTCTCAGGATCCAGCGATGCGAAGAGCTTCACTGAAGAGATGAAAATCAGGGATTTCAGCCTACCACCCCCGATTATATACGCTAAGCCACGCCCATTCTGGCGGGCTAGATGCGTTGAGGATAATTTTTTTGGCTTCAATATCTCGAGAAGATGAATCTATTAAAGCCAAAAAACCAGACCTAGAGCTGGCTGACTAGCGTCCTCATTGGCTGCCCTGAAATCCCTGATTTTCATCTTCGCATCGCTGGATCCTGAGAGAATAAAGGAAAACTAATATTAATATCGTGGGAGATATTTTAGTGTTTAATGTTCTATTATTTTAGAATTTAAAATGTTTTCTGGTATTTCTGGTTTTTGGGGTCACCATTGTGCTGAAGAGTAGACCCTGTGGTTATGTTGACGATTGGCTTAAGGACTATAAGAATACTGTAAAACTTCAAATAATAGCCGAGTCCCGAATAGACGCCTGTCTCTTTTACACGCCGGCCGGTCTCAAATAGAGGCCGGGTCTGTTTTTTAGTTTCGGGTTGTATTCTTCTAAATGCCCGTCGGATCGTCCGCTTTTTGGCGGCCGCCAACGCAAATTTGTGTCGCACCAAAGCCTTTTTTGATCGGTGAGTGATGTAGAATAGAATGACTGCTGCGCTTGACAGGGCACGCAAACGAGCAGAGAGAGAGAGAGTGAGAGCGAGCCCCGCCGCGCGCACTCTCCTGTCTACAAACAACACGTGCGCTGGCTTGCTCGCTCTCCCTCGCGCATATTAATCAAAATCAATGGACACGAAAGTAAACGGTCAGAAGACCGCAGTTTCACGTGGAGCATTTGGAGATTTTTTAGAGATTAGAGACTCTAGGAACAACATCTCAATGAACTCATCTTAACACTAAATTATAAAGGCCTGTCTCATATAGACGAATCCGATGAGCGTTCTGTGTAGGCTGCCATCTTGTGGCGACGCCATTACTGAGCTGTTACCGGTAGCTGCTATGTAAACAAACCTCCGTGATAACGCACCCTCGATGACAGCTACAGCCAGGCAGAATGACTTGTTGGGTTGATGATGATAGACAGTGGCCTCCAGTCACAGATGAAGGTACAAACAATCTTACAGATTATTTATGAAAATAGCTTGGCAAGCTAGCTAGGCTAACGTTAACTAACGAGGAAACTATAAAAAGATCTGTCCATTTGGCAACAATAAATAAATGAATGACATCAAATAAACGAATTCATGTTTTTCATTTGTGTCCATTATTTATCTCATTTTCACATTGCAAAAGGCAAGGGTAAGGTACAGCTAGAAAGTATACATAATATCGACCAATTAGTGTTTTTAAACCATAGAAAGAGTTCAATATAACAGCAGGAGAACAATTATGTCACATAACGTTATATTTAGCTCAGGAAAGCCATTTAATGACCATAGCATGTTAATCACAGTCAAGCAAATCAAACAATTTACAACAGACATAACAGTAATGTTACTAACGTTACTGCCCCAATGCGCCCCTTCTGTTGTTTTAAAGGTATTCAAGAGTATTTTCTCGTTCGCCTAGCATCCGATGATCAACAAAATGCTTTGTTTTCTTTGAAATGTTTTCCCACTCGACATTATAAAAGTTATAACGTTAGTGACAGTCGTAAATCGCGGGTTGTTTATTCCAGTGGACGCAAGTTGCAACTAAAACAATAGGAGGCAATGGCGCAACGCTACCCAGCAACAGGTCAGTTATGGCGCCCGCTTACTTCCGGTAGTTTCGCCGGATTCGTCTATAGACGCCTGTCTCAAATACAAGCCGGTGCAGTTCGGCGATTTGGGCAAATAGAAGCCCGGGCTATTATTTGAAGTTTTACGGTAGACTATAATTACTAAATTTGAATAATAATTACTATGAGCACGATATTAAGTGGTTTAAAGGTTTGCACATATAGCCTAGTGCTGGTTGCATTTATAAGTATTCATTTAATTTAGATGTTACATGAATGTATCTCGATATATGTACATTATATATGTACATAATCACATATATGTACACATATATTGTGCATACAGTTTACAATATATATGTACATATATTTCCATATAATTTAACATATATTTTAAATATATTCTACCATATATTAAACATACATGTGACACTATATCTTTACATACACTACCGGTCAAAAGTTTTAGATCGGTAAGATTTTTTGTTTTTTTAAAAGAAGTCTCTTCTGCTCACCAAGGCTGCAATTATTTGATAAAAAAAATATGTAAAAAAAACAGTAATATTGTGAAATATTATTACAATTTAAAATGACATTTTTCTATTTTAATATATTTTTAAATGTAATTTGAAAGCTGAATTTTGAACATCATTACTCCAGTTTTCAGTGTCACATGATCCTTCAGAAATCATTCTAATATGCTGATTTTAAGCTAAAAAAACATAAATTATTATTTTCAATGTTGAAAACAGTCGTGTACCATTTTTCCCCCAAAATTCTATGATGAATAGAAAGTTCAAAAGAACAGCATTTATTTAAAATATAATATTTTCTAACATTATAAATGTCTTTACTGTAACTTTTGATCAATTTAACTCATCCTTGATGAATAAAAGTATTTTCTAATTTCTTTCCCCCAAAAATAAAAAAATAAATTCTTACTGACCCCAAACTTTTGAATGATAGTGATTAATGTTACAAAAGTTTTCCATTTCAGATCAATTCTGTTCTTTTGAACTTTCTATTCATCAAAGAATCCTGAAATAAAAATGTAAAAAACTGTTTTCAACATGGATAATAATCATAAATATTTATTGAGCATCATATTATAAAAATGTATGTAGGATCATGTGACACTGAAGACTGGAGTAATGATGCTGTAAATTCAGCTTTGATCACAGGAATAAATTACACTTCACTATATATTCACATAGAAAACCACTGGTTTAAATTGTAATAATATTTCACAATATTACTGTTTTTTTGTATTTTTTATCAAATAATTGCAGCCTTGGTGAGCAGAAGAGACTTCATTTAAAAACATTAAAAATCTTACCGATCTAAAACTTTTGACCGGTAGTGTATATTATCAATACATTTTCCCATATAAATCACAATACATTGTGGTGGTTATTTATAAATATAAAATTGCATATATTTTACGATATATAAACACATATATTATATATTCATGTTCAATATATTGCAATATATGAAAAGCGGCAATCATTTGTATATTTTGCAATATATTACAATATATTACATGAATATATAATATATTGTATAATATATGCATCATTAATGTATTATTCCATGTATTTCCAATATATAATATATTGGAAAAATAATATATATGGCAAGTAATATATTGGTAAATATATTTTCCTTTGGTAAGGGTTGCCCCTATCTTCACACAGATCTTCCACAGATCACTAGAGCTGTGCAAAGTTCCTTCAAACGCTCCACCATCATCCCCGTCCCAAAGAAACCCAACATCACTGGACTGAAGAACTACTGACCTGTTGCCAGAGGTGTCAAGTAACGAAGTACAAATACTTTCTTACCTTACTTAAGTAGACATTTTGGGTATCTGTACTTTACTGGAGTAATTATTTTTCAGCCGAATCTTCCTTCTACTCCTTACATTTTAAAGGAGCTGTATGTAAGAAATGTATTTCAATTAATCATAAAATGGCCCTGATATGTTTTTTTTTTTTTTTTCTTAATTTTTTTTTTTATTTTTATTTTTTTATTTAACAGTCAGACATACATACAAACCAACATAGTGCATTAGTGAGCAATCTTGTAAATCCATAATTCCAGAAGTGACATAAAAGTGATTTAAGTGTTTGATCAAAGTGTGCATGTGAGCGGGTGTGAGTGTGGGTATGTGTATGTGTGTGTGTGCGTAAACAAAGTAACCATTTATTATTTATTACCATTGTCAT
The DNA here is from genome assembly GCA_036326025.1 of Chrosomus eos. NCBI lineage: Eukaryota > Metazoa > Chordata > Actinopteri > Cypriniformes > Leuciscidae > Chrosomus > Chrosomus eos. The sequence goes on along the minus strand of JAZAVI010000307.1, from coordinate 9,667 downwards.
TACCATCACCACCCCACTCCCCACTACCACCATATTGCCAATATTGTGTTGGTCGATTTTTATTTCCATCCTTCCTCCTATGTAACAATTGCCATTGTCAATCCTGTATAAAATAAAAGATGCTATAATAAGATGATAAGATAATATAAGATAACCTTCCCCCACATCTCATCGGTCCCTATCTTTTCCTAAATTTTTTTTTTTTTTTTTTTTTTTTTGTGTATGTGCAATGTCTAAGGTGCATTAAAAGAGGGAGTACAGTGCGAGAGTGTCTCAAATTGGGACAGAGATGCTGTCCCGTTGAAACCACTTCTCGCCTGTCTTGCCTGCCCTGGTGTTTGTGAGGTTTTCCATATACATAATTTTTTTTTTTTTTTTTTTTTCTATTCTATGTTGTGGTGCATTAAAAACCCATGAAGAGATAAGGGGGGATATATTGCAGTAGTGATGAAAATGACACTTAATTCAAATACAGCATTGACAATGGCAATATTGATGATTATAATAATAATGATAATAATAATATTAATAATAAATGATAATGATGATGGCAGTGGTGACCGCAATGGTGAAAGCAAAAGACAGCAACAACAGCAATTACAACAATGAAAAAATAAAAGTGAAAATAGTAATCTTAACAAATATAGCTGCAAGCAGCAATAACCGGGGCCAAGCGCAAAGAAGACGACAAGACATGTCAACATGTGTCAGACCAACTGCAGCAAGGAGCAATTTAAGACATTTAAAGATTAATTTAGGCAAAATGGCTTAAAAATCACACTAATTAACAAAAAATGTGATTTAATGGATTATCACTTTTGACCAATAGGTGGCGTAGTTACAAAAACGATGTGATGTGGTCAGAGTCTGGTGACAATGACAAACCTTAAGACCAGTGGCATTAAAATACGCAGATTTATTCAAAAGTTTTTAGAAATTATGTTATAACTTTTGACCAAAAGGTGGCGCTGTCTCGAAATGTTTTGAGTACCTTCAGGGCATGGTGCTGATGGCACATGCTGAGTTTTGTAATGTTACACCAATGCATTCGTTAAGAATAGCATGTTACGTTCTATTATAGCGCCACCAAGAGGCTCAATCCCACCATTTTTTTTATGTGACCTCAAAGTGAGCCCATACATGTGTGTGTAAAATTTGGTGAAAATATCTCATTTAGTTTTGGAGTTATATACATTTATGTGAATAAACACATAAAAAATGACTGACACGTGACTTTGATTGGATTTTACTACCCCTTACTATCAATATTTTCGCATTTGGGCATTAGCGTATAGCCTATCGACCTATGTTTCCAAACTTCTGGCGGTGGTTTCGTCTCGATCGGACAAGCGGTTTCGAAGATATTGGCAAATGTTTTTTAAGCGCTAAATCACAACGCTACACAAACCGTAAACAAAACCTAAGCATATTTGGTATCTGTGGACTCGGCAAGGATTCAGGATCCCAACGAGATGACTCCCGTGAAAATACGTCAAACACAACCAGAGTTATCAGCATTTGAAAAATCAATTTTGCCACTAGGTGGCGCTGTTTCGAAACTTCTCAGGCTCCTTCAGGGTATCGTACTGATGACCCATACCGAGTTTCGTAACAATTCGTTCATGCGTTCATAAAATACAGCATTTTAGCACATAATTCAAAATGGCCGACAGCCAAAATGGCCGATCTGGGAAAATTGGATATCTGTCGACTCGGCATGACGCCCTGAATCTAACAAGACCAACTTTATTATTTTTGGACAAACTGTTCAGTAGTTATGAGCAAAAATAGCAATTTTTCGTATCTCTGGACCAGTAGGTGGCGCTGCGCCGAAACGCAGCATGTAGCCTCAGGTCATGCTTGTAATGACATGTACCAAGTTTGGTTTGAATACGATAAAGCGTTGCGGAGATACAGCCTTATGTCTGTTTTCGCAAGCGCTACTTAAAATTAATTTGCGTGGTATTCGAGAACAACTTGCAGCGTTTTTATGAATTCCATAACTTTTTGTCAGCACGGTCTGGAGATGATCTGGTTCAATTTTGGTGAGAATCGGAACAACGGCCTAGGAGGAGTTCGAAAAAGTAGCTTTTTCGGATAATTACAAATGGCGGACAAATTGTCGTGACGGAAAATGATGTCATAGGGTGCAATCGAATCGGCATGAGCCAAGGAATAAGAGGACAAAGGATTTGTGATTCTAGCCATTATGGTTCAAAAGTTATAAGCATAAACATGAGTAAATATTTGGACAGTTGGTGGCGCTAGAGGGATTGAGTTGGAGACTCCAAATTTGCTCTGGTGACTTTTCAGACTGTCCTCTATCAGTGTACCAAATTTCATAACTTTCCCGCAAACGGTTCTATGGGCTGCCATAGACGCCCAGTCGGAAGAAGAAGAAGAAACGGAAGAATAAATATAGCTGCAAGCAGCAATAACCGGGGCCAAGCGCAAAGAAGACGACAAGACATGCCAACATTTGTCAGACCAACTGCAGCAAGGAGCAATTTAAGACATTTAAAGATTAATTTAGGCAAAATGGCTTAAAAATCACACTAATTAACTAAAAATGTGATTTAATGGATTATCACTTTTGACCAATAGGTGGCGTAGTTACAAAAACGCTGTGATGTGGTCAGAGTCTGGTGACAATGACAAACCTTAAGACCAGTGGCATTAAAATACGCAGATTTATTCAAAAGTTTTTAGAAATTATGTTATAACTTTTGACCAAAAGGTGGCGCTGTCTCGAAATGTTTTGAGTACCTTCAGGGCATGGTGCTGATGGCACATGCTGAGTTTTGTAATGTTACACCAATGCATTCGTTAAGAATAGCATGTTACGTTCTATTATAGCGCCACCAAGAGGCTCAATCCCACCATTTTTTTTATGTGACCTCAAAGTGAGCCCATACATGTGTGTGTAAAATTTGGTGAAAATATCTCATTTAGTTTTGGAGTTATATACATTTATGTGAATAAACACATAAAAAATGACTGACACGTGACTTTGATTGGATTTTACTACCCCTTACTATCAATATTTTCGCATTTGGGCATTAGCGTATAGCCTATCGACCTATGTTTCCAAACTTCTGGCGGTGGTTTCGTCTCGATCGGACAAGCGGTTTCGAAGATATCGGCAATGTTTTTTAAGCGCTAAATCACAACGCTACACAAACCGTAAACAAAACCTAAGCATATTTGGTATCTTTGGACTCGGCAAGGATTCAGGATCCCAACGAGATGACTCCCGTGAAAATACGTCAAACACAACCAGAGTTATCAGCATTTGAAAAATCAATTTTGCCACTAGGTGGCGCTGTTTCGAAACTTCTCAGGCTCCTTCAGGGTATCGTACTGATGACCCATACCGAGTTTCGTAACAATTCGTTCATGCGTTCATAAAATACAGCATTTTAGCACATAATTCAAAATGGCCGACAGCCAAAATGGACGATCTGGGAAAATTGGATATCTGTCGACTCGGCATGACGCCCTGAATCTAACAAGACCAACTTTATTATTTTTGGACAAACTGTTCAGTAGTTATGAGCAAAAATAGCAATTTTTCGTATCTCTGGACCAGTAGGTGGCGCTGCGCCGAAACGCAGCATGTAGCCTCAGGTCATGCTTGTAATGACATGTACCAAGTTTGGTTTGAATACGATAAAGCGTTGCGGAGATACAGCCTTATGTCTATTTTTGCAAGCGCTACTTAAAATTAATTTGCGTGGTATTCGAGAACAACTTGCAGCGTTTTTATGAATTCCATAACTTTTTGTCAGCACGGTCTGGAGATGATCTGGTTCAATTTTGGTGAGAATCGGAACAACGGCCTAGGAGGAGTTCGAAAAAGTAGCTTTTTCGGATAATTACAAATGGCGGACAAATTGTCGTGACGGAAAATGACGTCATAGGGTGCAATCGAATCGGCATGAGCCAAGGAATAAGAGGACAAAGGATTTGTGATTCTAGCCATTATGGTTCAAAAGTTATAAGCATAAACATGAGTAAATCTTTGGACAGTTGGTGGCGCTAGAGGGATTGAGTTGGAGACTCCAAATTTGCTCTGGTGACTTTTCAGACTGTCCTCTATCAGTGTACCAAATTTCATAACTTTCCCGCAAACAGTTCTATGGGCTGCCATAGACGCCCAGTCGGAAGAAGAAGAATAATAAGAACCGGAACAGATACAATAGGTGCCACCGCACCTTCGGTGCTTGGCCCCTAATAAGAACCGGAACAGATACAATAGGTGCCACCGCACCTTCGGTGCTTGGCCCCTAATAACATTAAAGATAGTAACAACAATGATGACATAAACAAGTTCAAACAGCTAAAATGTATTAATATTCGTGGGTTGGTTAAGAAGGTGGGAGGAGTCGGAGTTGAAAACAGAGAAAGGATTCATAGCTGTAAGAGGTCAGAAAGTGTTGGACGGCAGAGGTCAGTTTCAGATGCGTAATCATGAAGGGGAGATGCGTATTCCATTGCAATGAAGTCTGTAATAAGATTTTTCCAAATGTTAATGTGTAATTTATTTCTAGTTTTCCAGTTCATGAGGATAGTTTTCTTGGCGATGGTTAGAGCTATGAGGAGTATTTTAGAGTTTACAGTTTTATCAGTGATTATTGTCAGGTCCCCCAGCAAGCAAAGAGAAGGCGACAGTGGGATGTGGCAGCCGACTATGGTGGATAGTGACTGTGTGACCTCTTCCCAAAAGTGTTTGATTGGAGTGCAGTGCCAGGTTGCATGGATGTATGTATCTGTAGAATTGTGAGTACAATGTGTGCAAACTTCTGATGTGAAACCCATTTTAGCTAATCTATTGCCCGTGTAATGTGTTCTGTGAAGTATTTTGTATTGTATTAACTGAAGATTCGCATTTTTGGACATGAGATAGATGTTTTTACAGATTTGGGTCCAGAAGTTGGCATCAGGAGCTATTGAAAGATCGTTTTCCCATTTTATTGTTGGTAAGTGTATGGTCTGAAGTTGGTTTGAAATGATTTTGTATATTTTAGAGAGAAGTTTCTTTGGGGAGGAAATGTTGACCAAGTCTGATATTGCCGGTGGAAGTTCTAAATTTGTGTCTCTGATGTTGATTTTTGTCAGAACAGAAGATTTGAGTTGTAGGTATTTTAAAAATTCGTTGCTCCCGATGCCATACTCCTGGGCCAGTTGCGGAAATGGTGTAAATGTGTTAGATTTGAAAATGTGCTTAATGTGGGTGATACCCTTTTCCGCCCATGTGTGAAAATTCAATGTTTTTTTATTGCTTATAAAGTCACGGTTGTTCCACAGTGGGGTGAGGTTAGATGGAGCTAATGTAGAATTTGTGATTTGGTGAAATTTCCACCAGGCTGTCAGAGTGGCAGATATAGTTACTGCATTAAAACATGTGTGTTGTTTAATTGATTTGGTGAGGAACGGTATGTCAGCTATATTTAATTCTTTGCATAGTGATTGTTCTATATCTAGCCATATAATATCAGATTGGGTGGGGTGAATCCATTTGTATATGTATTGCAGTTGGTTAGCCACTGAGTAATATTGGAAATTTGGTGCTTCTAGTCCTCCTTGAACCTTACTTTTTTGTAGTGTAGTGAGTTTAATCCTTGGTGTTTTAGTTTTCCAGTAGAAGCGAGTTATAATGGAGTCTAGTGATTTAAACCAGGTGAGTGTGGGGTGGGTTGGAATCATTGAAAATAGGTAATTAATTTTCGGTAAAATTGTCATTTTTATTGCTGCTATCCTGCCGATTATGGAGATTGGAAGGTTGAGCCACCTGAGCAAATCTTCTTCTATTTTTTTTAGCAGTGGTGTGAAGTTGAGTGTTACCAACTCTGACAGTCTGGAGGAAATCTTAATGCCTAAGTAAGTGATGTGATCATGACATATAGGTATCGGTGATTGATGGTGTGCCACATCCCATTTGGTTTTATGTAAAGGGAGGATGAAAGATTTATTCCAGTTTATTGCATAATCTGATATTTTTGAGAAGGATTGGATTGTTTTAATTATTTCTTGAGTAGATGCTAGGGGTTCTTGTATATATAGTAGGATATTATCTGCATAAAGTGAGATTTTATGTGTTTGTTGAGGTGTTTCAATACCTTTGATTGCTGGGTTTTGACGGATAGCTGCTGCTAAAGGTTCAATAAAAATCGTGAATAGGGATGGAGAGAGTGGACATCCCTGCCTCGTCCCCCTGTGCAGTGTGAAGCTTTGTGATGTTAGTCCATTGGTTGTGACCGTGGCCGATGGTGATGTGTATAAAATCTTGATCCAGTTAATAAATGACTCTCCAAAGCCGAATTTTTGTAACGTGGTGAATAAAAATTTCCAGTTGACCCTATCAAAAGCTTTTTCGGCGTCTAATGTGGCAATGAGAGTATCTTTCTGTTGTACTGATGAGTAGTGCATTAAATTGTATAATCTGCGGGTGTTATTGGATGCGTGTCTACCCTTTATAAAGCCGGTCTGATCAGGGTGGATTATATATGGTATAATTTGTTCAATTCTATGGGCTAGTGCTTTGCTAATAATTTTTATGTCGACATTTATAAGTGAGATAGGACGATAGTTAGATGTGAAGGTGTGGTCTTTGTTAGGTTTAGGAATGAGTGATATAAGTGCTGTATTCATATGGGAAGGGAACTTTGCGTTATGTTTTATTTCTGTTATTGTTCTGCTAAATAATGGGTATAAGGTTGACCAAAAATGTTGGTAGAACTCAGCAGGGAAGCCATCTGGACCTGGTGCTTTATTATTTTGCATGCTTTTCAATGCGGAGTGAAGTTCTTTTTCTGTGATTGGTAATTCTAGTGTGTTTACTTGTTCCATGTTGAGTTTTGGTAGAATGGTGTTATCGAGGAATTGGGTTATGTCTTCTTGGTTTGGGTCCAGATCAGATGAGTATAATTTTGTATAGTAATCTTGAAATATCTTGTTTATCTCAACTGGTGAATTGGTTAGCTTCCCTGACGAGTTTCTGATGGAGGTTATTGCTGTTCTTTCTTTATTTCTTTTAATTTGACTGGCTAAATATTTTCCGGATTTATTGCTATGGTGAAAAGTTTCTTGACGGAGCCTGTGAATCAGAAACTGGTTTCTTTTGTTTATTATTTCATTAAGCAAAAATGTTTTTTCTCTAATTTCTTTATAGATGCTTTCTGATTGAGTATTTGCATGTAAAATTTCTAATTCTTTTATTATTTCTTCCAGTTGGACTTCTTTTTCTCTGTCCTTTTTTTTTTATGTACTGAATATGATATAATTTTCCCCCGTAAAACTACTTTCCATGTTTCCCAGAGCAGTGATGCGGACGACTTTGGAGAGTCATTTATTTCAAGGAAGGATGTCCACTCTCTCTTGAAGTAGCTGTCAAATTCTGGATCTTTCAAGAGTGATGTAAAACGCCATCTGGTGCGGTGCTTTGGTATTGCAGATGGATTCCATGTCAGAGTTACTGGAGAGTGGTCACTAATAATGATCGGATGTATTTTGGTTTCTAAGATATTTGGTATGATTGAATTACTGGTTAGAAAGAAATCAATGCGGGAGTAGGTTTGGTGGACATTAGAATAAAAGGTGTATTCTCTAGCGAGTGGGTGTTGTAGCCTCCAACCATCACCAAGACCAAAATCACTCATGAACTGTTTTATTGTTTTAGAGGACTGCCAAGATTTTCCTGTATGTTTTGACCTGTCAAATGATGGATTGATTACAGTGTTATAGTCTCCCCCTATAATTATTGGACCGTTGGAAATGTTTGAAAGAGAGGAAAAAAAATTTGCAAAGAAGGAGGAATCATCAGAGTTTGGTCCATAAATGTTGCCAATTGTAATTGGATTATTGTTGATTGAAATGTTAATAATGATAAAACGGCCTTCAGGATCTGAAATGGTTGTATGGTGGTTAAACTGTATTTTTTTGTTTATTAAGATGCATACTCCTCTTTGTTTTGAATTATAGTAGGAGGAAAAACAGTGGTTAAAATGTGTAGTTTTTAAGCTGTTTTGTGTATATTGTGAGAGGTGTGTTTCCTGTATTAGACATATATCTGCTTGTGTATTTTTTAGGTAATTTAAAACTTTATTTTTTTTTTGTTTGTGAACCAATTCCACGAATATTCCAAGTTAAGAATTTTAATTGCATGAACCTATAATGTACATTTCAAAGTTACCTTGTGTGAGTATAAGTCTGTTGTGTGTGTGTGTGTGTGTGTGTGTGTGTGTGTGTGTGTGTGTGTGTGTGTGTGTGTGTGTGTGTGTGTGTGTGTGTGTGTGTGTGTGTGTGTGTGTGTGTGTGTGTGTGTGTAAATCTATAACACAAAATGACAAATAAAACAGGGAAAACATAGATACCTATAACCAACAACAGAACATATAAACAGTGAGCAAGGCTATTTAGGTGCATTTAGAATACAATGTGTGTGCGTGGTGCGAGTGGTTTAATTAAAGAATATAAAGATTATGATTTGAATATAAATTGAGCATAAACGGATTGGATGTGTTACATTGCTAGTTTCAAAAATTAGTAAAGCCAGGGAGTAGTGTCTTTGTCTCTAAACAATTGTCCATCAATATATAATTTGTCTACTGTGATGATTGCTTTTTTACCTTGATTGATCATTGTCTTGCGGATGGGGAAAAGTAGCTTACGTCTGCGGATGATCTCTTGTGGGTATTGGTCGTTGAGTCCGTAATGAGTCCCTTTGAGCTGCCGTCCTTGTCGCTGAACCAGTACTTTTTGCTTGAAATGTTCAAATTTGGCGATGATGGGCCGGGAACGGGTGGAGTTGATGGGTTTCTGTCCTAAACGGTGAACGCGATGGAAAGTGATGTGCTCTACAGTCTCTGGTGTAAGTTTGAGCTGGTTAACCATGAAGTCCTTAATAGATTTTTCGGGATCTTCGGTGGATGATTCGGGAATGCCGGAGAAGATTAGATTGTCTCTCATACTTCGTGACTGTATATCCAGGATGGTTTCTTGCATGGCTTTGTTCTCAGCGATGACGGAGGTAAGTTGAGTGTTTACAGTGGAAAGTGTTGTAGTGAGTGTGTCCACGGAGCTTTTCAGTGATTTGTTTTCTTCTGTGAGCGAATCGACTTGTTGTTGACTGTATTCCAGGCTATGGCGGAGGTTTTGAAATTCTTTGTGCAGTACTTCGATTAGTGAGAGTCTAGAGTCCAAGTGAGATAAGCGCTCGTTGATTGAAAAAAGTATGTCGGAACAGCAGTTTGTTTTGGTAGGAGTGGATGCTGGTGATGTTGGTGACGGCGGTGAATCGGTTGATAAGGGAGAATCCGAAGTGCGTGGTTTTTTGGCTTTGCGTGATCTGCCCATTGTACAAAGTCTGTTGAATTGATGGTCAATGTAATCCTCCAGTTGGTCCAGGTCCGAGTTGAAATCCAGGTTTTGAATTAGGTTTAAAGCGGGTGATGTTGTTACAGAAAAAACGAGAGAGAGAAGAGAAAAAAAAAATAAAAATAAAAAAAGTTTATCTTTTTTCTAGCAGCGGCGCGCTGCCATTTTGAATTTTCGCACCCAACGCACACACACACTACACACTACGTCAATACGTCATCACAAAACTCCACACTGATGTAATGACTATTCATTACTAATGTCTCATGCTGATGACATCACCCATAAGCGC
>JAZAVI010000306.1:0-146603 GCA_036326025.1 Chrosomus eos | reverse complement strand
TAAAGTAAGAACATGTTCATTCTTCAAACACAATTACACTTTCAGATGTTAATATTGTCTCATTGATTGTGTTTCATTCATGTGCTGTCATGTTACTGAAACTGTCATCCAAAATTAATCTGAATCTTGATTTCTGGGGCGGCAGTGGCTCAGTGGTTCATGTAGATTGTCTACAAACCGGAAGGTTGGTGGTTCAATCCCCGGTTCCACCTGACCAAGTGTCGAGGTGTCCATGAGCAAGACACCTAACCCCAGCTGCTCCCGACGAGCTGGATGGCGCCTTGCATGGCTGCCGTCGCCCGTCGGTGTATGAATGAGAGTGTGAATGGGTGAATGAGAGGCAAAATGTAAAGCGCTTTGGTGGCCATTGGGTCTGTGAAAGCGCTATATAAATGCAGTCCATTTACCATTTACCATTCTGAGTTTTTCATTGTGTTTTTCCTCAGAAATGGACCAAACTCTACATTTCATTCTTCTTCTCATTGGTGAGTGTGTTTGCTGTTTTATTTATGGTTTATAGTTTCATCAGGTTTGACCCTGTTATGAAAAGCATTAAATAAAACGCTCTCTTTCACAGCTCTCTGCTCCGTATCTGAATGTGTTCAGCGTCAGTATCACTTTATAAACGTGAACAAGACCTGGACTGAAGCTCAGAGACACTGCAGAGAGAATTACACAGATCTGGCCACCGTTGACAACATGACCGACATGAACGAGCTGAAGAAGAGTGTGAATGATGGAGGTGTTCAGCGTGTCTGGATTGGGCTGCAGAGGAAATGGCAGTGGTCTTCAGGAGAACCTGCACTCTATCTGAACTGGGGATTTGGACAACCTGATGGCAGAGATGAGTGTGCTATGATGAGAAAAGGAGAATGGCATGATGTGTCATGTATTAACAGCCTGACTTTTATCTGTAATTCATCTAACAACAGTAAGTGCAGCTCCATACAATCTCAATAAACATTCATTTATAAAAGATACACCATATATACATCACCACACACATAATTTGTAACAAGTAAGAATGATCTAAAAATATCGCCTACTTAAGAAATTCACAAGTGATGAATAGTTTAGTCTTTAGATTAGATGATGCAGAAAGCTTTGTAAACACTGTGTAGTGTGCACTGCAGTGTAAGTGCTGACTGGTGAGGGTATAGACAGCTTCTTCTCTGACACACAGTCTTCACACACACACACACACACACACACACACACACACACACACACACACACACACACACACACACACACACACACACACACACACACACACACACACACACACACACACAACACACACCACACACACACACACACACACCCCTGATATGTGACCCTGGACCACAAAACCAGTCGTAAGTCGCACGGGTATATTTTTAGCAACAGCCAACAATACATTGTATGGGTCAAAATGATCGATTTTTCTTTTATGCCAAAATCATTAGTATATTCAGTAAAGATCATGTTCCATTAAGATATTTTGTAAATTTCCTACCGTAAATATATATAAAAAATATTTTTGTGAGTGGATGCAGCAAAATCGCGCAAAAAAAGACAGAAAACACGCCTAAAAAAACTCGCTCGCTGCTAAGTTTGGTATCGTTGTCAAGCTTAGATTTCCAGCCTTCGGTTTCATAACTCTCCACAACGTCATTAGAGCAGTAAGCCAATAGAGAGCGTTAAAACAAAACTTTCTCGTGTAAAAAAAAAACGTTTTCTTCCTAGCAACGGCCTGCTACAGCGCCTCTCATTGGCTGGCGACTTCTTCGCGTGCACAGTGTACACAATCCGCAATGGTTACGGTGCAAGCCATGGATTCTGAGATAGCGCGTTTGCTCAATTTAAACTTTAATGACAGCAATAATGTAACGAACATAGTAAATTATTTTTTCGCAAATGATTGGGAAGATGATACAGAATGTCCAGAGTCCGGCTTGGCAAATAATATGCCCTGGAAGACGACGAATTCGATCAATGTGTGTTGTGTGGATCTCTTCAATTTTATATGTTCCTGGTGAAATGTGATGCGATCTGGGAAAAGCCACCACATGGTGAAATTTGACATAGCCTATTACAGGTTTTGATAATCTGTTTCCCAAATCTGTTTTTATTTCTTTCATTGATTAAAATGCCGATTTTTTCTCTCTCTCTGTGCGTGTTCTTAAAGAGAAAGTAAGACAGTCTTTTCAGCTTGCCACTATAAATCGCAATTTTTCTGCACTAAACTTGTAAATTTTCCCAAGATATATTCAAAGAGGATAGACAAGATGTTATAGAATAATAATTTTATGAAAACCCAATTTTGACAAAAAACTGACATTCGATCTATTTTTAGACCTTATACTGAAACCGTGCAGCGCGACAGCCGATGGGTTTGACCAGATCGCATTACAAATAGGCTATTTTAATGAGATTTTTTGTGTGAATAAAGGTTTAGTTGTGGTAAATCAATGGTGTAAATTTTATTTATTTCCCTTCATTAGTAATATGCGTAGCTAAGGACTTCATTTGGACAACTTTAAAAGGCGATTTTCTCAATATTTAGATTTTTTGCCCCATCAGATTGCAGATTTTCAAAAGGTTGTATCTCGGCCAAATATTGACATATCCTAACAAACCATATATCAATGGAAAGCTTATTTATTCAGCGTTCATGTGATGTATAAATCTCAATTTAAGGAAAATGACCCATAAGACTGGTTTTGTGGTCCAGGGTCACATATGAGCATCAGTGGAAGGTTAAACCGGTTCTGAGGTTCACATTATCACTATAGATCCACACAGAACACAAGTCTGTGTAAATGAGTGAAAGGATTTAACATAATCCACTGCAATCCACTGACTGAGGAATTATAAAAATGTGTATCCGCTTCAAAACAAATCAATTACTTTTCTTAAAAAACTGCTTTAGCATTCCGGCATGTTTATGCTTTTAAACTGACCAGCTTACAACTTAAAGAGAGAGAGTATAGGGCACTATCTGTCAAATAATGAACAAACCATTATTAAATGATCAGTATTTGATTTATTTATGTATCTTTAAAGAGAGAGTATAGGGCACTATCTGTCACTTTGAGTGATTTATTGCCCTATGATTGACCACGCCCCTTTTCCCACGCTTAGCCCCGCCCCTTTTTACCCCTCCCACTCACTTCCGATCTGACCATCTGGACCCTTTCTCTTTCCACCCTCCTCTTTCCACCCCCACCACCCCTGGTGCATCGCAAACGTGCACGACGCATGATAGAAAATAGAACGTGGGTCAATATTGTGTTTTTTTTTTATTAAAGGTGCTATATGTAACTTTTCTACTAAAATGAATCCTTTTTTTATTGCCTGTGTGTGAAGGGGTTGTAATCACACATTACAATGATCCACTTGTTGAGTTTTGCTATTACCTCTGAAGGCCAGTATTCCTATTTCTATGTGAAGTCTCCGGGTCGGATTTACCGCGAAATCCAACGGATGTGACGTGCATGCGCGCTCCCGAGCCTCTCTCCTTATATACAGTCTATTGTAGACGGTCAGGGAGTTACGTCCGGTTAAAGGCGCACGTTTTTCGGCTTATATCTCAGTCAATCTTTGAACAATATTCCCAAGACTCTAATTGTTCGTAGTGCTGCATGTGGCCTTTAGAACGAGCCCACCCTCGAGGTCCAACTCGCCCGGCTCCCCGAGTTATAGCCGCTCAAAAATCTTTTCAGCTCGACTAGATGGTCCCAACGAGCTCGGTGCTCCCCGAATCCGTCTAGTATTCGCCGAGATATTTGCGTAATAGACAGAATTGTCCATGAGTTTGAGCACACTCTTGTACAAATTGGTTGCAATCTGAAACATCACCACTAGAGGCCGCTAAAAGTTACATAGAGCACCTTTAATTCGCTGCTATTATGTGCAGTTAAGTGAACAATACAGGTTTCCTGTTCGTGTGTCACATAAGGTGGACTTCTGCTGCTTGCAAACGGACTCTTTTGAGGATACAATGGATTTCCAATTTTTTTGCCCTGATTCCACCCGCAATGCAGGAATACACTGCAGGCTCACTCTCGCTCGTATCCAAGGTAAATCATCAACACTATCATCCCTTACAAGTGTTTTATTTAACTGAATAGGCTACATCACAATAAGCTTAAACGCATGCGCAGGTTACTTTACTTCCTGAATAAGTGCACACCCGAGTCCGTGTTGCTTTCACATACACGCGAACCGCAGCATGGTTTGGGAGCAACCGATCTCACACCACCTCCTCCAGGCAGTCTCGGGTTCGGTATTCCAGTGCGCACCAGGGTCCCATAACAGCGTTCACATTAGCGATTTTTCATGCGAACCGTGCCCCGTTCCGAATTAAACTGCCAGTGTGAAAGCCTCCTAAGTTACTTATAACCTAATTAACAAAAAGCATTCATAAAATGTTAGCATACATACCACTTATTAATCAGTTATGAATGTATAGTCATGTTATGTAAATGATTAGTTCTTCATTAATTATAAGTGACTTATAATTGAGTTTTACTGAGTAACAGGACTAGTTAACAAACTTAAACTTTTCCACTGCATAGTACGATTCAGCTCGGCTCGGCTTGCTTTTCCACTGCAGTTTAGTACTGCTTTAAAGTAGGTGGGATTATAGACTGCTCGTTAAAGTTGCTGAAAAACTTTTTCATTCCTGGTCACAATATCCAGCTCCGCAGCAACGAGAGGAACGTCTGCACCTCATCTACTGACCAGACACCACGATTCAGCCATTAATTTTCTTGTTTCTTTTTTCAAGCAAGTCGTTTAATAAAAAAAAATTGTGCAAATAAATAATACTACGGTGGCTGTTGCTGACTGTTTAAATCAATCGGGTTTCGTGTTGCAAATCCAATGCCGCTGGTAGTGACGATTCTCTCTGACCAATCTGATGTAGTGTTTTCACGTCACATTATCAGGACAGTACGCTTGGAACCTCATCAGAGCTGGTAACATTTAAAGCGAGCCGAAGTGAGCCATGCAGTGGAAAAGTGGCAATAATCAGCTGCAGTTAAAAATCATCATTTGTTTAGTGTTTCTCTCATTTATCTCTTTGTGTCTGAATCCAGAATTCTAGAGAAACGTGTAACAAAACATAAAAAATATAATTACAATAAAAATGATCACAAAATATCACAAATGTTATATGTTATATCAGCAAACTCATCATGAATATTTGGAATATTTAAAGGGGTGATTGATTGGTCAATTTTTTCATTTTAATAGTATATGCAAAGTTGCTGCACTGAAAGTTCAACGTAAGCAGAGATATCGTCTTTTAAAAATCAGGAAGTTTAATGCCTACAAAAACGACTCGATCAGGACTACAACAAGATACTTCCCGGGTTTTATACGTAACTAACCCATACGTTTACATCAACCCTCCCTCCGGAATACGCAAAAAAGGGCATGGCCATATACGGCTTTGTGGAAGAGGAAGAGTTCGTGGGGAGCTAGCCATGCCGTCGAAAGTGTGTTGTTTTCATCCATCTGTAGGTCTTCTGTGTTCGGGCTTCCTACAGACGCTGTAGTTCGTCAACAATGGCTAAAATATATGTTTGATTATGTTTCTGAAAATTACAATCATAATTCTGGGTCTGATTCTGGCTCAAACTGAGACGGCAGTATTGACACAGACACATTTGACCGCAGCACATGCAACTTTCGCCCGTAAAGGTAATGGGCATGAATTTTCCGGACAACGTGCACTACACAGTTTAGCCAATCACAACACACCGGCCCAGACTAACCAATCTGAGCCATTGCCTGTTTCTGAGGGAGTGGTTTCATAGAATCAGGAAGTCAACCGGTCGTTCAAATGACAGAGGAGAAAGAGGCTTACAATAAAGGTGAAATTTATGAAAAGTAAGGCTTTCTTTTAAAACAAAACACATGAAGACATGTTATATTGCACCCCATACACACAATCATGCAAAGAAAAAAAACAGTAAACCAGCCCTTTAATATATAATCAGCTGTAGAATGTCACTTGAATGTCACGTGTTTCTGATGCTTTCCAGCTCTTATTCACATTAAAAAATATAAACCGACATAAGAATAATGAACAAATTGATTAATGAATCTGTTTCTAGTTGTTTTTCTTAAAGTGAACACAGGACTTGTCTTTGTCAATGAGACGAAGAACTGGACAGATGCTCAGAGTTTCTGCAGAGAGAATAACAGTGATCTGGTCAGTGTGAGGAACCAGAATGAGAATCAACAGGTTCAGAAGTTCATCAATGATAGTCACATATCTAATGATGTCTGGATCGGTCTATTCAGAGACTCATGGCAGTGGTCAGATCAGAGTAACTTCTCATTTACATACTGGAATACTAATGAACCTGATAATAGAGGAGGAAATGAAAACTGTACAGTGATCGTTGAACAGAATCAGAAGGCTCTGGGTAAATGGGCAGACATCACTTGCAATGATCGAGAATATCCTTTTGTGTGTCATGAAGGTGAGCAGATCCTCACAAACACACACAATCCATCCATCACCTCCAGATATCTTAAAGTTCACGCTACATGTCTGACATGATAAATTCCTCCACAGTGTTTGTTCTGCATGTTGTTTTTGATCAGTCTCTCTCTAGTTTTTGCTTGTGGTTTGTTTTGTGTCCAGATAAACTGATTCTGATCACTGAGAATCTGACGTGGACTGAAGCTCTGAGATACTGCAGACAGAATTATACGGATCTGGTCTCGGTTCATTCAGTCGAGATGCAGAATAAGGTGATGAATGTGGTTAAACGTGCGTCTACTGAGGCGGTGTGGTTGGGTTTACGTCACTCCTGCACTGTGGGCCTCTGGTTCTGGGTGAGCGGAGAGACCGTGTGCTATCAGAACTGGGCTCCAGGGAACGGCACAGGAGACGAGGACTGTGTGTCTGCAGTGAGATCTGGAGCAGTTCAGTCTGGAGGAGATCAGCGCTGGATCAGCCGTCCTGAACACCACAAACTCAACTTCATCTGCAGCAGATATTAGGAGTGAAGGATATAAGTGTGTGTTCTTTTATTACTGGCTATTTTTGTAAAACTGGCAAACACTGCTTGCACTGTTTATATCAATGCTTATAATCATTTACAATGATAATTTCTGTAGTTGAAGATTATCGTACAAGTCTTTTAATATCAAATTTTAAAATACTATTACACACTTTATATATGTTTTAAAGACCCCATGAAATCAAAATAAATTTGAATATGTGGCTTTATTTACATTTTAAATTTAGTCACTTCCAGAAACACAAGTCTGTTCAATCCAATGTACTTGCAGTGAACTAGAAAGTAGAATATGGCTTTAAAAAACAAGAAAAAGTAAAGCTCAAGCACATCAGTTGATTTCATGTGATCTTTTTATTATTATTCTGGTATTTTTTATCTGGTATTCTGGTGGTTTGGCACTTTCTTCTAATCACTCCTATGTTTTGCACTGGTCATATAATAAAAAAATACTTGTTAAAAAGTGATTGTGAGCATCGATGTTTGTCTCAATGAAATGAAATATAGTTTATTCTTAAAGGAAAAAGTAGAAGTTGAGTATAAAATATCTTATGAACTGTATTTGATGTTGAAAAACCAGGTGCACCAGCTCAAATGAACTGACATTAAAAAACACACACACACACACACACACACACACACACACACACACACACACACACACACACACACACACACACACACACACACACACACACACACACACACACACACACACACAGTTTACTAATAAAAAGACATATACAGTACATGACAACATGTATTTCTGGTCTGCCACATGTACTCTAACATGTAAAGTCAGCTCTGTGTCACTTCCAAATTTTGTGTAATGGAAATATATTTACAGCGAGACAATGAACACATGAAAGCAAAGTTGTAAAAATTGCTTTTTCTATAGTTTCATGACTGACTTAAACAATTATAAAAAAAAAAGCATTAATGAATATAAAAAAACCTTCTGCTGTCATGAAAGATTACAGTTCTGTGTGAAATCTTTTAAAAATGCTTTTGCATAAATATTGAGACACACTTAGACATCAACACTCCTCATACAAACCTCATCAATGATGACAATAATAATAAGAAGACTGGTGTGTGTGTAACGTAGAGGCGGAGACGGTCGGATCCATTTGCAGATATTTATTAATGGAGATGACAAACTGAGAACAAGCAGACAAAACTTAAAAGATGTCAAGGGCAATCCAGAATCGTAGTCAAACACGCAATGGTCAGAGGCAGGCAGCAAAGGTTCACAAAACGATATCAGAGTCCAAGTTCAAACACAGAAGATCCAGTTCAAACACAGAGAAACAAGAGGAACAAACTGAGACAGAGTTTGGGTAAAACAATACTTCACAAACTGGGCACAGAACAGTCCAGATAAAGGGTAGCTGAGGGTGCACAGGTGAGACTGATGAAACCATAATTAAACATAATGAGTCCATGGTGGAACATAACGCAGGAAGAGAGTGCCCTCATGCGGGCACTCCAGCCGCTGATTGTCACATAACCTTCCAGACGCTCCTAAGAGCTCCGGGGGGAGGTCAACGGGGGATGGGATGGAGGGCTCCAGCCGCTGATTGTCACAGTGTGTGAGACACTGGTGTTGTTGTTCTGGGTATTTCGTCACATTAACCAAGTGGATTCTGCACACTGGGAGTGGTAAAACAACAACATAAAACATAAATATCATGGTTTTGCATTCATCATAGTATGACGAAAAGCACAATGACAAGGTTAAATATCTTTGAATTCATCATAATGCATTTTTTTGTTCTTTATAAGCCTGATGGATGAAACAGAGTTAAATTAAACAAGGCAAGAAAGATAAGAAAGATAAGAAAGAAAACATAAAGGAGATTTAAGCCACTTGCTTGTGGATAAAACAATTTGCATGTAAAATAAAGAAATTAACAAATTCAAAAGATAATGATTTTAGGTTTTCATAATACAACTCGTATAAAAGGACAAAACTGTGGGACACATTAAAAGGGTTAGAAATACAAGAACTTAAATACCTAAATTTTTTAAATTAAGAAAATCAAAGTTTAAGTAAGCAGAACTGGTAGATTTTTATTTAAATTTAGTAATCAAAATGTATTTCTGTAAGTTTGTCAAAAGAAAATCATCTGGTTTATTTGTATTTTAAAATACTGCTTTTTCTTAAAAAACTTTGAGTCAGACGTATTTGCTAGCATGATTCTCGTGTTTCATCATGTAATAACTCCATATTTATCAGGCTGATAAAAGTAGCAACATTTGTAGAAATAAGAAAAGATTTATAAAACAAAAAGGACCAGTTAATGGCATTGTGTCAGAACACATCAGGTATGAAGATATATTTGGTTTTAACTTTTTATTCTAACTTTAAAGCTAGATTATCCTTTGAAAAGTGTAATACAGTATTTGATTTTGGGGTAATTTGGAAAACTACCGTACGCATGCAGTGTTTTCACCAATTGCCCTAAACCGTTGACCATCCATAATGATGTCATTGTGTGAGGAACTGTGTGGAGTTTAACACCTCTTTCTTAAAAACATTGCATCAGACATATTTATCATATTTTTTACTTTATACTTGCTAGGAAATTAATTGAAATTAATTGAACCTTTGTAGAAATAAGAAAAGTACATCATCGGTCAGTTTGTGTTTGTTATTTTGGCCTTGACCCAACCCTTAAGTCAATATGCATCCTTTTAGATGTCATGTGCTGACAGTGACCATATTAACAACTTTTTTTTTGTATAAAAAAAGAAAAAGAAAGAATGCAAGCAGTCAGGTGTGAAGACTTTATTTATGTTATACTCCTGGACCCTAGAACTGGCACATAATGTATTTATACACAATGAACAAGACTCAATGAAATGTAATGAAATATGACTCGAACAATAACACTCACTGTTACTCCTGTTTCACGTCAGAGATGTAAATATTGTCCACTCTGAACGTCTAAATGTGGATATAAACAAATGAGTGATGAGGATGTTTACATGCAAATGTGTTCATGTAAACAAAACAACAGTAAACAGAAGGAGTATGAAACAACAATAAGATTTTTTTTTTTCTATAATATTCAAACAACGTTTCATTGTCATAATGTAGAATGAGAATGTAACCCTTCAGGGTTTTTGAGTTAACATATATTTGGAAAGTTTGTTTCAAGAAGTTAAGGCATCAGATATGTATCATATTTTCATGTTAGGGTTAGCTTATGCAGCTTATGTGATCTTTCAAAGAAATACATTAATACGACTTAACTGTCTACAAGCTTCCAGAATTGAATATCAGTTATGGGTTTAATTAATGTATATAGTATTTATTTAGTTGATATGATGTTATATGTTCAATTAAGCCCTTTGGTGCCGCCACCGCACTATACAGAGAGCTGCTCTGACTGCCTCAAATTAGCTGAAAGAGGTTGACACTCATCTTCCAAATCGGGAAGAGCGGACAGCGTAATCACTTGTGCTCTGTATGGCGGCCACGTAGACTTTTGAGCGTGGAGGGGGTGCGACCCGCGTCCATCAGCTCTTGCAGGAAGGAGAGTACCAGGGGTACTTTGCATGAGAAAGGGTCCTGGTTCCGAACTGAACACCAGTCGGAGAGGACAGACCACTTAAGAGCGTAGTGACATCTTGTGGACGGAGCTCTAGTCTCTGAGATAGTACTTAGGACTCTTGCTGGGAGGTCCCTAAGGTACCGTTGAGGGAGGGCCCACATCCGGGGTCGGTGGTGCCAGATTGTCCACTCTTCTGGCAAAGGAGGTCTTTCCTCAGGGGAATTTCCACGGGGCTACTGCGAACAGCTGAATCAATTCGGGGATCCAAGGTTGGCTCCGCCAGTGAGGGGCCGCCCGAATGAATGGCACGCCTTAAGGTTTAAAAGTGCCAGAAAAACCGCCATCATTTGAGGCAGTTGATATGCAGTCACTTTTCTGTGCTTGACCAGGACAAACTTCCTCCTCAAGACCAACCCCATGTTTACTCCAACCTGAAAACGATTGGAGTCCTTCCAAGTTGCCAGGGCTCTGATGCAGCCGTGGTCCACCTTGACGTGGAGGCGACCTGAAGCTAGGGTTTCAGCCAGTACTCTAGGGGGCGCATGTGCAGCAGGCCTAACGGAAGTACTGGCAGTGCAGAGGCCATAAGGCGTCGCTGTGCTGTCGTCATTGGTGCTGCGATTTCGACGGATTAGAAATGGCTTTGTAGGGTATTTGGATGAATCATTGACTGAATAACTAAAAGCCCAATGTCTTTAAAGAGACTGGAGTTTGAAAAAACCCACACAAACACACACACATTCCACCACACACACACGTACCATGAAGCTTCCCCCCAAACCAAGCTAACACTGTTCGAGTTTGGTTTCCTGTGACCGATGTATGACTCAAAAGAATGTGCAGGGACTTGATTCCTGGAGAAGGAAAAATGAAACATTTTTAACTCTAATATATATATATATATATATATATATATATATATATATATATATATATATATATATATATATATATATATATATATATATATATATATATCCTATGCATAACCTTGTGATACATGTTCATCTCATGACTTAACTTTATGTTTGGTGTGTGCGTCCTTGGAGACTCTAATGGGTAATGTTTCCTTGATTTACATACTATCACGAACCCAAGAGAGACCAGGAGATTACTCAGAACATCTTCTCATGGACACGCACACACATATACAAACCTCTAAAGTCATCATATAAAGACTTTATTGAGATATATTTTGATATGCTTATATGTGTGTCTGTTACCCAGATTCCATGGTTATCTGCGACAGTACCATAGTCCTAAAAAACGTACTCGGTTACTAACGTAACCTCGGTTCTCTCTAGAGAGGGAACGAGTACTGCGTAATAGCTTACGCTATGGGGAAAACTCTTTTCATCGAGACATTGAAGCCAAAAAAAATTATCCTTAATTTTTAATCAATGTAAAGCGCTTTGCAGCAGCAAGCAGACCTTAGGCGAGACAGCTCGCGCGCCTATTGGCTGTCTTGCGGCAAAAGCAGCAGCCTATCGAGAGCAACTCTGCGTGACGTCATGACGAATGGGGGCACTTCGCGCCCATTTCGTCACGTCCCGCCAGAAAGGGCGTGGTCTCGCCCTATAAATAAGCTCGATATCCTGCTATACACTGATTTTTCATCGCCGAAGCGAACCAGAGCGTATTCCAAGCATGGCAAGATACGCAGTACTCGTTCCCTCTCTAGAGAGAACCGAGGTTACGTTAGTAACCGAGTACGTTCTCTTACGAGAGTATCTCTCGTACTGCGTAATAGCTTACGCTATGGGGAACACAGTGTAACACGCCGTGCTGATAAGGATCCAACACCACAGTCCCAGGGGCAAAGCCCGGGGCGCATATAGTGCATAATCACAATACACTCACAGAGAGTAAAAAAGGAGAGGCTGGAAGCATGTCTCCCTATAGATAGGCCCATAGGGGCACCATATGACCGTTAAACCACGCAGCCAGGGTGAAAGCATTCAGCCTGAACTGGGTGGCCCTACTTGTGCCAGTACTCATGGAGCTGCTGCATCAGTCTGAACGATGCGCAGGCCAAACACTCAGCATCCGAGCCGCACAGCGGGCAGATAGCACTGAAGTTTAAATAGCCAAAAGCTTAGCTTGTAAGGCAGGCACCTCCAGGTTGTAGTATTTTATAAATGTAGACGGCGAGGCCCAGCCCGCGGCCGTACAGATATCTTGCAGGGTGACCCCGCTAGACCATGCCCACGACGAGGCCACGCCTCTTGTGGAGTGCGCCCTGACACCCAAGGGGCACTGCAGGCCCTTTGAAGTGTAAGCCAGCGCAATGGCATCGACTATCCATCTGGATAGGCTCTGTTTCGAAGCAGCAAGTCCCTTGGAACGCCCACTGAACGAAACGAAAAGCTGCTCGGTCTGTCTGAACCCAGACGAGCGGGACACATAAGCTCTTAATGCCCTAACTGGGCAAAGAAGATTCGCATCCTCCTCCTCATTGATAACCGGAAGGGCGGACAAGGAAATCACCTGGGCCCTGAACGGTGTGTTGAGGGATTTTGGCACGTAGCCGTGCTTAGGTTTGAGTATGACCTTTGAGTCGTTAGGCCCAAACTCCATACATGACGCGCTTATAGAAAGCGCCTGTAAGTCCCCTATGCGCTTCACTGAAGCGAGAGCCGTGAGAAACACCGCCTTGAAAGACAGGTGCTTCATGTCCGATAACTGGATCGGCTCGAATGGGGCACCCTTCATGGCCTCCAAGACCATGGAAAGGTCCCATGACGGGACTGAAGGGGGCCTGGGAGGGTTTAGCCTCCTGGCTCCTCTTAGGAAACGCACGACAAAGTCGTTCTTCCCTAGCGACTGGCCAGACACCGGTTTTGCAAAAGTTGCTATGGCCGCCACATAGACCTTGAGTGTGGATGGGGTCCTGCCCTTATCCAGCAGCTCTTGAAGGAAGGACAGTACCTCCGTAACCCCGCAGTCCACTGGCGAAAAGCCTCGGGCTTGACACCAGGCAGAGAACACTGACCATTTCACGGAGTAGAGCCGTCTAGTAGACGGAGCTCTAGCCTGCGCGATCGTGTTCAGCACTGCCTCTGGGAGGCTAGCGGGTACCCGTTGATGGCCCATGCGTGCAGGGACCACAGATCCGGGCGAGGATGCCAAATCGAGCCCTCCGCCTGAGAGAGGGGTCTCTCCTCAACGGCACAGGCCATGGAGCAGCGCTGGCCAGCTGCGTCAGGACAGGGAACCAAGCCTGGTTCGTCCAGAGCGGAGCTACGAGCAGCACTGGGCATCCGTTTTCCCTGATTCGTTCCAACACCTGGGGCAGGAGCGAGACCGGGGGAAAAGCATACAGAGGACAGCGGGGCCAGACATGGGCCAGCGCGTCCTTGTTTTTCGAGAAAAACTTCGGGCAGTGAGCGTTTTCGTGGGACGCAAATAAGTCCACCTGCGCTCTGCCGAATGTTTCCCACAGCAGCTGGACCGTCTGCGGGTGCAGCGACCATTCCCCTGCTGGTACATTGTTCCTGGACAGTCTGTCCGGTCCCACATTTAGGTGACCGGGCACATGCGCTGCTCTCAGCGAGAGCAGGCTGTGCTGAGCCCAGACCAGGAGGCGTTCCGTCAGCCTGTAAAGGTTTCGAGACCTGACGCCACCCTGGCGATTTATATACGCCACCACTGACATGTTGTCCGACCGGACCAAGACGTGGTGGCCTCTTATCTGGGGACAGAAGCGCCGCAGCGCTCTGTCGACTGCTATCATCTCTAAGCAGTTTATGTGAAGGAGCTTCTCCCGCTCTGACCATAGGCCAGCTAGCGGTCTGCCCTCGAGCAGCGCCCCCCACCCCGAGGTGGAGGCGTCCGTAGACACCACCTTTACACTCGAGGCGGTCCCCAGACTCACACCTGACTGGTACCAGGTGGACACCTTCCAAGGTCTCAGAGCTGAAACGCACTGCTGGCCGACCCTGAGGCGAAACAGACCCGTGGTCCATGCCCGGGGCGGGAACCCGCGCTTTCAGCCACATCTGCAGCGGGCGCATGCGAAGCAGGCCCAGCTGGAGTACAGAGGCCGCTGAGGCCATTAGGCCCAGCATTTTCTGAAACCTTCTGAGTGGGACTATAGAGCCGTGGCGGAAGGATTTCGCGACGCACTGAATATTTAGTCCGCGCTCCGGTGACAGGCGTGCCGTCATGGATAGCGAGTCTAACACTGTTCCCAGAAAGGGAATTTTCTGGCTGGGAGACAGTGCACTCTTTGCCCAATTGACCGTAAGGCCCAGCTTCTCGAGGTGCTCGAGTAATGTGGCCCTGTGTTCTATGAGCTCCGATCGTGATCGAGCTAGAACCAGCCAATCGTCCAAGTAGTTCATAACTCGCATGCCCCGAAGTCTCAGGGGAGCGAGAGCCGCGTCCATGCACTTCGTGAATGTACGTGGTGCTAGGGACAGGCCAAACGGCAGGACTGTGTATTGATATGCCTGGCCCTCGAATGCGAATCTCAAGAATCGCCTGTGATGGGACGCTATTTGTATTTGGAAATAGGCGTCTTTCAGATCTATTGACATAAACCAGTCCCCGTGGCGCACTTGCGCGAGGATTTTCCTGGTCGTAAGCATCCTGAACTGGCGCTTCACAAGCGCTCTGTTCAGCTGTCGCAGATCTAGAATGGGTCTGAAACCCCCATCTTTTTTCGGTACCAGAAATATATCTGCTGTACAAGCCCCCCTCGCTCTGAGCCCGAGATAAGGGTTCTATAGCCCCTTTGCTCAGTAGTTTCGCTATCTCGGCTTGAAGTAGATGAGATACTTAGTTTCCCACCGTAGTCTCGACGCGCGCCGTATAGCGGCGGGGACGTCGAGCGAACTGTAGCGAATAGCCTCTCTTTATAGTGTTCAGCACCCATTCTGATACCCCGGGAAGCTCTGACCACGCGTCCGCGTGAATAGCTAGAGGTAGAATGGAAACCGGGCTCTGGCCGCGACAAAGCGGCAGCTCGAGAGCCCCGGTGTCCTGAGAACACGACGCCGTGTTTACAGCGTCTGAGGCGGGGGGCGCGCTGATCACAGCGGGCAGCCTGGCCGCACTCAGCCTCTCTATGGCGGGACTCGCAACGAGAGTGAGCGGGGCGAATCTCGTGGGATTCGGCATGTCTGCGGGGAAATGTGGGCGTGGGAGTACGGGCACATTTACTGCACTGCACATGCTTTCGGCTGGAGCCGATTGGATGTGTGTTGGTTTTGTTTTTACAGAAACCAAGGGACACGCGGCGTGTAGTGTAAGCGGGCAATGTATGGGCGCATTCACTACATTGTCTGCACAATCGAGCTGGGTCGATTTTATGTGTGCAAGCCCTGCACCGTGGCGGGCTGTGTCTGGGTGTGGGAATGGGCACTGGGGCGTGGGCATTCTTACAACACACATAACACCATCGGCCGTGGCCGGGACACCAGAAAATACACTCTTTATTGGATTTATCTGGGTAGCCGTAAAAACGGCTTTTGTGTGCAGGCAAGCGGGCTGAGACACCGGCTGCTTCGCTGCTAAATACACTGGGACAGTCACATCGCATGGGACTGAACGAGCGAGGAGTTTTGGTGGAAATCCGGCCGCAGCGGGATCTGAACACCGTCGCTTTCCTAGAGTGGCTAGGAAAGCTTCGAGGCCTCGGGCTTGAGCTCAATCCTCGGCCGGGGCCCGCGCTGAGGGGGGCGGCGTCCAGCAGAGCGAGAGCGCGGTCTCTGGTCTCGGGCCTGGCGGCGCTGTGAAGCGGCGGCGGCGGGCGGTGCATGCTGCGGCTGAGAGCTGCGAACAGGCGGCTGTTTAGGGCGACCTGAAGCGGAGCTCGAGCGCTTCGGGAGGAAGTGCTTCATGGCCTGCGAAGTCTTCTGCACCTCAGTGTATCTGTCCGCGAAATCCTTGACGGCAGATCCAAAGAGGCCCGCTGGGGAAATGGGCGCGTCGAGGAATACAGAGCGCTCGGCTTCCGTCATCTCTGACAGCGTCAACCAAAGATGTCTCTCGGCGACGGCGAGAGAGGCCATATTCCGCCCCATGGCATGTGCAGCGGCTTTAGCGGCGCGTAGAGCGAGATCCGTAGCGCTCCGCAAATCCGCCACGCAGATAGCCCCGGGTCCTTCCTCGTCCAGTTTAAGGAGAAGGTCAGCCTGGTAGATCTGCAAGACAGCCATCGTGTGCAGCGCTGAGACTGCTTGTCCGGCGGCGGTGTAAGCGCGCCCGTGCAGCGATGACGTCACCCGGCAGGCCTTAGATGGGAGCGTTGTCTGCGCGCGCCGTCCAGCAGAGGGCGGGCAGAGATGTGACGCTACCGCTACCTCCACCGGAGGAATGGAGGTGTACCCTCTATCTCCCGCACCGTCGACAGTGGAGAATGCCGCGGAGACAGAGGTACGCAGCCTGGCGGAGAATGGGGCGTTCCACGACTTGGAGACTTCGTCGTGAAGTTCGGGGAGGAAAGGGGCGGCCCTGGATTTAGACGGAGCCTCGTCCTTCCCGAGGAAGCGTCCGTCTAGCCTGTTGCGGGGTGGGAGCGTGGGTGCTTCCCACTCGAGGCCGATGCTTTCCACGGCCTGGGTGAGCAGACGCATCAGCTCAGCCTCAATGCCGGCTCTCTTCCCGGGGGGTTGGCAGGAAACGTCAGCGGGGGGGAGGTCCGCGGAGCTCGCCCAATCCTCGCTGTCAGAAGCCACGAGAGAGCATACCTCAGGTTCGTCGAACTCGGGAGCGCGCTGGGCGCGGCGCTTCTTGCGGCGCGGCGCCACGGAAGGCTGGGAGGCGGGCTCAGAGAACGATGCCAGGCGAGTCCTCAGAGTCACCATGGGCAGAAGCTCGCAGTGAGGGCATCCGCCGTCGGCGAGCGCGATAGCCGCGTGATCCTCACCCAGGCAGGACACGCAGATGACATGACGGTCCTCGTCGCTGAGTTGGGCGCGGCACGAGCCACAGGAAGGCATCTTTAAAAAGACGCAGCTCTTTTAGGGAGAAGTGTGTGTTGCGTCACATAAGCAAACACGCACTCTCAACAGAGAAATACAATGCAATGCAATGGAAAGGATATAATACGCCGGAAAGCGCAGCAGGTACGGCGGCTGAAGGCGGCGAGGCCAGCGACTCCAGGCTCAAGGCACGTCCCGCTGAAGGCTACAGGTCGACGGCGCGGCTTCTCAATCCGGATCCAGCGATGCGTGAGCTTCGCTGAAGAGTTGAAAAATCAGTGTATAGCAGGATATCGAGCTTATTTATAGGGCGAGACCACGCCCTTTCTGGCGGGACGTGACGAAATGGGCGCGAAGTGCCCCCATTCGTCATGACGTCACGCAGAGTTGCTCTCGATAGGCTGCTGCTTTTGCTCAAGACAGCCAATAGGCGCGCGAGCTGTCTCGCCTAAGGTCTGCTTGCTGCTGCAAAGCGCTTTACATTGATTAAAAATTAAGGATAATTTTTTTTGGCTTCAATGTCTCGATGAAAAGAGTTTTCCCCATAGCGTAAGCTATTACGCAGTACGAGAGATACTCTCGTAAGAGAACTACAAATGCTTGGAAAGTATGCCTTTTAATGTATAACTTTGCAGTATTATCCAACTTATGTTGTTCTTCATATCTTTAGAATCCTCTTGATCTGACCAGACCATATCTGTATGTGTGCAAACCATAGATGTTACGATGTTTTATCATCTCTGGAGTAAAATTGAACGCATTTTACGTCACCGTCATAAAACATGCAAAGTCGATCTCGACAAGACAAAAGATCATAAAACCTAAACTCCCGCTCGAAACTCCCTCTCTCCGATTGGCCAAGCTGACAGGAGAAGGTTGGCTTTATCCAAAGGGATAAATCATTCCCCCTCCCTCTCTCGCTCTCTCTTGCTTTGTCCGTCATTACTGCTGCACCATGTAACCCGATCTCGTGGTCTCCTTCGGAGACCCGATCCGATCTTTATATCTTTTCTTTGTAAGGCAAAGTTTTGTTTTCCATAGTCGACTCTGTTTACTTCCACGAAGTGAAACAAACGTAGCCGAGCTACTTTTATTGGTAATGTTACTCAAAGACTTGAAACCGCCGCGCAACACGAGCGCCCAGAAACACCACGTGACGCTTACACACACAAAGGACTCCGCTCACGCACGCGGCCGGGACAGGCCTTCAGGAATGCAGCAACACAGCGAGACCCATAACTTGTGCAAGTATCTCTTTATAACGCTTCTAAGGAGCATTAAGATGATGTTTCGTGTTGTAATCAGAAAAGGTGAATGTCTTAGGAGGAAGTATGCCAATGCTCTCTCTCTCTCACCCTCTCTCTTTCTCTCCCTCTCTTACTCGCTCTCGCGTGTAAATTATCCATTGCCCAAACTTTACGCATTTCTCGTTCATTGTCTTATTGTTTTGTGTACTTCTATGTGTTTGTAAATACATATATATCCCGTGTGAACGTAGTAAATATATAAGTAGACATGCCTTTATTAAATCATTATATTCACGTGACTGATTGATTCATTCTCTTTGCTCATTCTCAAGTCTCTTAAGTGCCAAAAAGATCTTATGCTACAAGCTTTACGAATTAATTATTTAAATAATTAATATTTTAAAGAGTACTCGTTATGGGGCAGGAAGCCCAATTCTTCTGGCCAGAGAATTGCGTTTCCTGCGATCCTATAAAGTAAGATGACATTGGGGAACCCCCACAATATTATTCTGACAATTGAGCTAAATAAATTTTGCCTGCTTTGTAAGACGTGATCTGTGTAATTAACTGCAATCAACTTGTCGTTAAAATGAAAGGATTCACATGTATACATCCAGGTAAAATGACAGATTCTCCATTAGAGGGAGATTTATTAACATGTAAGACTGATCTAATCCAAACATGTATGAATAATTATTAATTACCAATTATTAATTATGATATGCAAATTCCCCCATGGATTAGATCCCCAGAGTCTTTACAAATGGTGGAGAATGCGGGCACACTTTAAACTTGTTTTTGAGCAAAAGAGATCAGTTTTCAATCTGTCTATATTGTGATTTAATAGTGTACGTGCACCTCGGTTGAGCGAACGCATTGCGAACTCACCGTGACTGATTAAAGGCAAAAAGCCATTTCAGTCCAGCGAAACTAAGAAGTAAACTGCAGTTTTCATAGTTTCACAGTATTAAATTTGTCCTATAAAAGACGAAGAAACCTCTTTTGAACGACGACATTTTTAATATTAAACTCCCCTGTCCGAACGATGTTCTTCTGTCAGGGTGAAAACAAGATTTAGTGAAACGATGCTCTTTCACTATTCTTAAAAAGGCCTTATATTAAATCGTTAGATTGACGATAACTCCTGGTTAACCATTGACTTAGCTACTCAATTGTAAAACCTAAAGCATATCTAATCATAAGTGCTATTTGATAATATGTTATGGGAGTCGAAAAAACAGACGAATAATTCCTGTTTTATTTATGCGCAGCGCAGAAGCCCTGCCAGACGTGTTTGTTAGAATATAGCACAGAAAAATCCAAAACCTTAAAACATTTTATTTAAAAAAATGCTATTTGATAAATGTTATTTGGATTCGAATGACAGACGTATAATTCCTGTTGTCTATATTAATGTGGGGAAGCGAAGAAATCCTTCCGTGCACACGTGTCGAAAAAAGAAAAACCCGCCGAGGTTTAAAATTTATAAGCGAACACGTATGAATCATAGTGCTAATTATTTGTGGGAAGCGAAAAACAGATGCCTAATTCCTGTGAACCCTATGTGTGTGTGTAGGAAAAAAAATCTTGCCACGCTGTTTAGTGAAATATAGCACCAAAAAAATCCAAAAACCTCCAAAACATTTTAATCATTAAATGCTATTTGATAAATGTGTTTGGATCCAACCGACAGACGTATAATTCCTGTTTTCTCCTACATAGCGCAGAAAAAATTTTTTCTGCAAGTCGTGTTTGTTAAAACATAGCATCAAAAATCCGCTGAGATTTAATTTTGATAAGTGTGATCGCTACAGAAAGCAAAGCGTCTGCACGCTCAAATTTGAATCACACATGGAAGCAGGCCGGTTGTTGTTCCGCTGACAAACACTAGAGGGCAACCCTTAGGCCTAAGTGCTTGACAGTTCTCGAATTACGCACCGCCCCCTGACTTCATCCTGCATGAGCGAAATGTCGCCATCGTGTGGACACTAGTAACAAGGTCATCCTTTCCTAAACATTTTCTCTCATCACAATTTTAGATTTTTTCCAGTGAATTCCTGAAATTGTGTTTCCAACTTTCAATGCATGTGCAAGTTCCAGTGTTACTAACATGATTTTCAATTCTGACTGTGTACACTTATTTTGAATTTAGTTCAAACCACATTTGAATTAAAAAAATTCAAAAGTAAGTATTAACAGTCCCTGATGACCACTTAGTAGTGCGGCCCCCTTGTGGCCTTCCCCTGCTAAGTCAGCTCATCTCTTATTTCTACTCTTTCTGTTTTGAAGTGGCGTTCTCTCAGTTGATTTTATGTTGGATATTATCATCATCATACATAATGCCAACCTTAAATTTCCTACACTTATTCAAATTTGATTTGAAACAAACGAATTTCAAGATTAATGTGAATTAAGTCTCCTTCCCTGTGGGGAAGGGTTTTATGGCTTTACTTCTATATTTCCTGTCTCAAATTATTTTTAATAATTTTGATTTGATGTTATGACAACAATTCTAGAAGTGACTTAACCTCTATGCATACGCTCGATTTGAAGTGTATTTAAACCAGTTTGAATGCAATTTAAATCAAGTTCTCGGTCAGCCAGGTTGACCACTAGGAGGAAGTGACCCAAACCCCTTTGTGGGCCAAACGCGCCACTACTGCCTTTCTTCTCCCGGGGTCCATCCTACTTTATTACTTTTGATTATTAATTTTTATTAATAATAAAAGTAATAATAATAAATAAAAATAAAGGTAATTTTTTTTTTAAGAGAATTTTTTTTTTGGGTTAAGTTATTTTGATAAATAACATCATTTTCATAATTTCCTTTTTACCATTATTTAGGAAAACCTTTGCTTCTATTTTCTACATACATAATTACTCAATTCAGTTTAAACAAGAAAGCTTTCATTCACTGTTAAGCTTCACACTGTTCTGTATTTATAGGTAGAATCCAATAAAGAGCTGTGGTGATTTGACAGTCATCTCTGCTTGGAGTCCAGCACGCTGGTTCATCTGACCTGCGTCACCAGCACTGACTGAGCGCGAGTCTCGGACTTTCCTGTATCTCTCCGTTAGTGCGGCCCGCAACACGACATCACCAATTTGGCACTGCCGGTTGTGATTCAAAGTCAGGTTGCGTGAGAGGGAGCACATCGGAACAGATGCGCGAAAGGACCGGGACACTGCTGTCAAGCGTTTGGGGACGACAGAAAGACCAACCACGATGCTGACTCCAACCAGAGTGACCTCAATTCACCCCAGGCAAACTAAACAAAGGTATTAAACCCATCCACTTAATATTTGCCACAGAATCTAGAGATTTCCCCGGTCATTGAAGTGTTTGGCTCCCTCCTCCTCTCCGAGCCACAAACCGCAGGCTTAAGCCTCCTTTCCCCCTATAACACTTCCTGTGTACTCTTAATGCCATTTCATTACAGACCTTCCCATCTTGGATGGTTGCATGTTACTTCAAACTCTGCTATCTTGCCATTGCTCTTTTCTGTCGTGCTCTGTTCTTTTCAGTTCACCTAGAAGACAGAACCTATCTGAGACAACAAGGAACGCTGAATAATAATTAGACAACAAGCCGCTAGCATCAACAGGTGACCCCATAAGCTACCGCCCTGTTAAATTTTATTCAGGCCCATGCTGACCTAACCAAATTGTCCCACAGAATGATTTAACTGTCTGCATCGGTTAACCAAAATTTTCATACGCGGCATAGCCGTATTATAGCTCGTTTAAACGTAGAACAAATTTGCTTGGTCTCTCTGTGTGTGTTGTGTTCCTCTCGCCCACAGTTGAAACCAGTATGTCCGGTCCTACAGTCCCACAACCCGCTGGGACAACCTAGAGACATGGCAGAGATTCACGGCACCTCCATTCCTGCCCAAGGTCGCCAGTGACCCAGAGCCCCAAAGCTAAGAGCAGCGCCGACGTAGACAAGCTGATGGCGCACAAACCAAGCCAAAGCACCCACGACAAAGACCTGCCAGACACGTCCAAAACCTCGCTTGCCAGCTCATCGCACCAGCACGCCTCCGTGAAAGGAGCCGCCTCGCCCTGGAGCACGAAGTTGCAACGCTAAGGATGCAAGCCAAGGACGAAAACAACCCCGAGCTACAGAAGGAAGTGGAAAGACTTCAAACTGCCCTGTCTGATCTTCATCGGCACACAGACCGAAGAGAGCAGTCAGAGAAAAGAACCAGAAAGGAACTCAACGAGAAACTCCGACAAAAGTGAAGCCCCTTTGCAAAGAGCAGAGGCCGAACTTAAAGAGACTCGAAAGCCAAGGCCTGAAAAAGAAAAAACTCGCAAGAGGTCCGTGCTACCATCCACAAGCTCGTTCAGCAGAGACTGAACTCAAAGAAAGATACACTAAAGCCAAGGCCTTTGAAACCACTTACACATGGGCCGAGCTGAAATCCATGAACTTACTCAACAGAGACACGATCTCAAAGCCGAACTTGACATTTTTCCACAGAGTTGAAACACTCTTATAGACTACCAGCCGCTGCGGCAGGCCTTCATTAACGAATTCTCTGATCCAGAATCCGAAAAGACTTTGAAAAACCCCACGATCTACTCTGTCTCTGAACACTACTCAGAGATGCCTCCAGAGGGCGCCCCACAACACCATAGCCTGTTTACAGAGAGTCAAGTCCGTTCCAGGCCACTGGTAAGCTCAAGTCTGAGCACGCATCAGACCAACACAGTGCCGCCACTTCTGAGACGGCCGAAACCCGGAAGTCGCTGAAAGAGCTTCTTCACAAAGACCTTCCAAGGAAGACAAGAGCGACGAGCCCGACATCCTGTACCTGAGCGTAAGACCTACAGGCACACATAACACTGCTTGTCAGCCACAGACGCAGAACACTGCTCGCCAGCCACAGACACAGAGCAGACTGTCACATCACAAAGTGACAGCAGCACACAGCCACCACAGCTGACAGCTGCACAGCCTGAGCGAAACCGCACAGTTTCCCACAGCTGGGTCCAAAACCCCAAAAGACCAAAAGGGGGTGGGCCCGGAAACTTTACCTACCCATCACCCCAGACAATGAGGTGAGCCTTGAAACCCTGGTTGAAACCCGGCTCAGACCTCACTTTAATGTCAGCTCAACTCTTTGAAAGACTTAGTGTTAAAGCTAAGAGCAAAGATCGAACTCTTATACCCCACATGTGTGAGCTGAACGTGCAGTCGTACAGCCAAAACGACCTCCGGCTCGAACAGAGAGCTCCCACTTACCTGACAACTGGTCCTTTTGAGGCCTACCCACCCAGTGTACATCTCACAAATGAACACGCACCCCTTCCTGATTGGCAAAGACCTGCTAGAATGCTCTAAGCTTTTATTAGACTTCAAACACCTGACCGTCTGGGCCCTCCAGTCACACTGGTCACCAGAGCCAGACTCCAAGGTCACAGAGTTCCCAAGAACTCCAGCAGCCATCCAGGGGTACACAGCCTCAGCACCAAGTCAAGGTTCCAGTTCGCTACCCTGCACCTTCCAGCTCGCCAAAGACCACGCAATGCCCACTCAACGATGCGTGACCTAATGCAGAAGGCCTCTAACACAGAAGGCCTCCTCAGTAAGAATTCCTAAAACCCCACTGACTTTGAACTGCAAAACCAGAAGACACTGCACGAACACAGTGCAAGACTCTGCTAAAAGGGTCCCTGATCAGCATAGGACATAGAACTTTTAAAGTAGATGAAAATGTCTGCTCAAAGAGTTGCAAGACTCTGCATTCGTAAAATTAGAATGTTGCTGACTTAAAGAAAATCTTGATTGGACGTGTAAGCCTAACCTGCCAACAGACTACGCACGACTCTTTCGAACCAAGCATTTGCTACATGCTGGTTGACATGACACTGCTAAACATTAGTTTCTATGACAATGAAGGTTTACAGAAAACGCTAGCTCCAAATAGGGCATACGTCACTGCGACGTCAGAGTTAAGTAAAACCACCTGAGCTTTAAACTACAGTTAACCTATGGGCGTGCATTTAATCGTTACGATCCAACTAAAACACAACGTGCAGTACGCATTTTTGATCGCTGGCATGTCTAAATGCAGATGCTGGCTTGTCTAAACGATTGCTGGAATTGACATCTCTACTATAAGTAAAATAGCCTTAGATTTCCAACTAAAATTAGCATGTTAAGCAGTAAAGCGTAAGTCTGTTTGATGAAGAAACCTCATCTCAGCAGCTTGTAAACTGTACCGATGTTTATTCTGCTTTGCTTAAAAGAAATCCAAATTGTAGTATGACTAAACCTGTGTCTAACAAAGAAAGCTCAGGACAAAGTTATATCTAGGTAGACCTGGGCGACGCTCCCCTTTCTACAAATGTAAAGGCCTTACAAATTATTGTTTGATTGATGTAATTCACCTAAACTTTAGCTGCATCTACAAACAGAGAGCTACCTAGCGATCAAAACTGTTTAATCGCTGAAAAGTCAGCAGTATTGCACAAGAGGGACGTAACTATATATGCTTAGACAAGCTTTGACTCCCAGCAAATCTATTTCCTTACTCTGTAAACAAATAGAATAAGTTGCTTAAAATAAAGAGAAGAGTTCCATGAGTAAAATTAGCTAATGCCAAAACACATCTGCATTTTACTTCATGTAAGACCGAGTCCTAGAAAGACTTGAAATAAAGGTGCGCCCTGTTAACCCGTTTAAACATGCATAATTCATGTAAAATGTACAGACAGCCTTTAGGGACTGTTGAATTGTCTGACATGCTCTAGTTTCCATCACAACGACTTGTCACAGGAAGTGCTAACTTGTGATGTCATTTTGTAAACAAACCAGCCTAGGTGGCTACGCTAACCTAGCATCCTTCCAGCTCACGCTAAGCTAAACTAACATAGCATCCAGCTAGCTTACGCTACGCTAAGCTAACCTAGCATCCTTCCAGCTTACGCTAAGCTAAACCAACCTAGCATCCAGCTAGCTTACGCTACGCTAACCTAACCTAACATCCATCCAGCTTAAGCTAAGCTAAATAATAACTTCTACAATTATCAGTTAGCATAATTTACTTGAGCCCTTAATCACCGCTTGTGTTTACACAGTGCACAGTATTCTAAAATACTTTCCTTAACACCAGTTAGGGTTCCTAATTATTCACATTCCGTGTTTGCAATTCTTAGCTAATGTTCACCTTCACTAGTTGAGGCATAGCCCTTGCTAACCGTCAAAGGCTAACTTTGAAGATACCCTGTTAATTAAACTTAAGTTGACTACATGTAAACTTTGTAGCTAGAGAAGAATTCATATAGCGATAGGAATCTTCATCGGCAGGTGACTAATCCTTTGATGGGACACACACGATGTGGCCTCGAACACGCAACCGTTGTAACCCACTATAAAGTGTTGGCCCAGGCAAATCCAAAGTTTAGTCACTAATGCCACTGATTATTCTTGCCTTCAGATCATTCCCGTTGTTTTGATGACTTTATTTCTTTTTGCTCTTAATTTAAAAAAAAAAAAAATTCTCTTTTGACTCTTCTTTAATTTTTTTTTTAATTTTTTTTTTTTCTTTGACCTTGATAATAATAGCACTCAGCTGTTCCCATTTACTTTTGGTCATCTATATGATTTAAAATTTATTTTATTTCCTCTCTTGTTCAAATGTGGTTCCATTTCCCATAGGGCCCAGAAAGGAAACAGGGACACCTTTATTTGTGATTTTGTTTATTTTCTACAAGTGTACTCACTTTTGTGACCCTGCAACACAAGTAACTTCAACAATTTACTAGGGCACAACTAGAGTCTAGAGAATTGATAATAAGCATAATTTGAATAGGAAAGCTGTCCTTTTTCCCCTATCATTCACTTCGTCAAGCCGTAGTGAACCACTAGTTAAGTCCAGAGAAATAATTTAGTTGTAAGAACCATCTTAAGCCATTTATTTCATCTAGGCTATGCCCTTTCCAAGGAATAATCTCGGAACCACAGAACTCTTAGCCTCCTCACATCCACAGCTAAGATAAGGTACAACACACACTTCACTAGCTAGCTACATGTGAAACACCTAGCATTATGCTACATACCTAGCGAACCAATTAAAACGTGGTTCTGAACGTTTAGGGTCATGCATTGGGCTCTTCCCACAAGTATGAAAAAAATGTCACAGAGCCCTGCTTCACCTGACCTTAACCTTCCAGCTTACCAAAGACTATAACAAAACTATGGACACTATGAGAAACCACCTCTCATACCCCTCCAACCACCCACGAAAGTCGTGTGCACCCACCGACAACCGGTGCCCCACACAACCTACGTCAACAAGCACATGCTGCGTGCACTGGACGACATTCAGCGTTCTGCACCTGATGCCATCACCGCGCCACAGCTTGTTCTGCCACAGTGCAAAAGGGGGGTAATGCCACAATGTATGCCCTATGCCCATGACGCACCATGTGCTGCAACCCGCAGCACCAGAGACACTTGCAAGACACCGAAGCAAGTGGCATACTGGCGCCCTCAAAGCGAAAAGACTGTCCTAGCCAACCAAGGACGATGTTCGCTGAAATTTTTCCTCCCTTTCTCTCTTTCTCTCTCCCTTTCACTTTTACCAGGATGCTGCTGTGCTCCAGCCAACCAGAGGGCAACCGCAATCGGACATCTCACCAGGTCCGGCACCAAGCATCATCCTAAGGGAACAACCAGGACTCCTTTTCTGCCGGACCCGCACTCAGAAAGTGTCTGTGCCACCGGATCCTCGTAACGCCTACAGAACGCACTACCCCGGCGTAACGACACAATACAGCTGGGTAGGTGCCGACGGACAGAGGAGGCCCTCACGCACACTGAGGCCGATGTCGAACACATGCTCAACCAACTTGAGAAAATGACTGTCACGCTAGCGGAGCCAGGTGGCCACAACCGCCGCCGCACTGCCGTCAGAACTCTGTTTAACATATATATATATATCCTATGCATAACCTTGTGATACATGTTCATCTCATGACTTAACTTTATGTTTGGTGTGTGCGTCCTTGGAGACTCTAATGGGTAATGTTTCCTTGATTTACATACTATCACGACCCCCCCCCCCCCCTCTCCTTCCAAGAGAGACCAGGAGTTTACTCAGAACATCTGCTCATGGACATGCACACACATACACAAACCTCTAAAGTCATCATATAAAGACTTTATTGAGATATATTTTGATATGCTTATATGTGTGTCTGTTACCCAGATTCCATGGTTATCTGCGACAGTACCGTAGTCCTAAAAAACTACAAATGCTTGGAAAGTATGCCTTTTAATGTATAACTTTGCAGTATTATCCAACTTATGTTGTTCTTCATATCTTTAGAATCCTCTTGATCTGACCAGACCATATCTGTATGTGTACAAACCATAGGATGTGTGTTACGATGTTTTATCATCTTGGAGTAAAAGTAAGGCAAAGTTTTGTTTTCCATAGTCGACTCTGTTTACTTCCACGAAGTGAAACAAACGTAGCCGAGCTACTTTCATTGGTAATGTTACTCAAAGACTTGAAACTGCCGCGCAACACGAGCGCCCAGAAACACCACGTGACGCTTACACACACAAAGGACTCCGCTCACGCACGCGGCCGGGACAGGCCTTCAGGAATGCAGCAACACAGCGAGACCCATAACTTGTGCAAGTATAATCTGTTTAAAGAGCTCCTAAGGAGCATTAAGATGATGTTTCGTGTTGTAATCAGAAAAGGTGAATGTCTTAGGAGGAAGTATGCCAATGCTCTCTCTCTCTCACCCTCTCTCTTTCTCTCCCTCTCTTACTCGCTCTCGCGTGTAAATTATCCATTGCCCAAACTTTACGCATTTCTCGTTCATTGTCTTATTGTTTTGTGTACTTCTATGTGTTTGTAAATACATATATATCCCGTGTGAACGTAGTAAATATATAAGTAGACATGCCTTTATTAAATCATTATATTCACGTGACTGATTGATTCATTCTCTTTGCTCATTCTCAAGTCTCTTAAGTGCCAAAAAGATCTTATGCTACAAGCTTTACGAATTAATATTTTAAATAATTAATATTTTAAAGAGTACTCGTTATGGGGCAGGAATCCCAATTCTTCTGGCCAGAGAATTGCGTTTCCTGCGATCCTATAAAGTAAGATGATATTGGGGAACCCCCACAATATTATTCTGACAATTGAGCTAAATTAATTTTGCCTGCTTTGTAAGACGTGATCTGTGTAATTAACTGCAATCAACTTGTCGTTAAAATGAAAGGATTCACAAGTATGCATGTAGGTAAAATGACAGATTCTCCCTTAGAGGGAGATTTATTAACATGTAAGACTGATCTAATCCAAACATGTATGAATAATTATTAATTACCAATTATTAATTATGATATGCAAATTCCCCATGGATTAGATCCCCAGAGTCTTTACAGCTTCAATGAGCTCTTTGCCAGACTTTGCGCAGTCTTCACTCGGACGCGCTCTTCAATCTATCAACGTTGCGGACACTATTCATTCCGTTGAAATCACAAAATAAAATGCACACAAACGTGTGTCCCTGCTTGATATAGACAAAGGATTGCAGTTCTTCAAAACAAAGTTACTTATGGGACCACCAAACCAGATGGAACACATAACAGAGCTTCATCATGGACGCCCTCAGCATACAGCCGGTGAGTCCCATGAATCTAGTGCTCCAATACAGGCCATACTGAGTGTAAAGAAACAAGCCGATCGACTTACAAATCGATGGCACAAACAGGGAGCGAGACCCAAAGGCACTCGAGACATCAGATTGTCACGAGCATCACACATTGCCGCAGTAGCATCCTCTACCCCAGATACGGCTCTGACAAGGATTGCAAACACTGGTCTCCTACCACCGCCTATACATCTTGAGAACAGATTTGAAGTATTAATGAATGAGGAATCCCTGAATGTGATGAATGTGATCGAACACAGACTGAATCAGCCAGTAGCTAACACTGCTAACAGGCGCTCAAGGTCGAGCAGACAGCGGCATTCAGCTCAGGGCGTAGCCGAGCACAGGACTCTGATAGTGGGTGACTCTATAATCAGAAACATTAGTAGCAGGGACACAACTACATGCTGCCTTCCACAAGCAACAACTTCTGATGTAAACAGGGAACTTCATAACATTCTGATGAAACATAAGACTGCAAATCGACTCATTATTCATGTGGGGAAGAATGATATTCATAAAGAGCAGTCAGAACTCCTTAAGAAGGATTTCAATGAACTTTTTGAAACACTTAAAAGATTGAAAGTTCAGAAATTCATCAGTGGACCACTCCCAGCAAGAGGAACAAACAGGTTTTCACGGTTGCTTGGGCTTAACACATGGCTGCAAAAAACCTGCAATATAAAAGGAGTGAACTTCATTGACAACTTCAATCTTTTCTGGAGTCAGAGGCAACTGTTTCAACAGGATGGTCTCCACCCAAACAAACTTGGTTCAAGAGTGCTAAAGGACAATATCTTCTTCTCAATCCATCATCCTTCTGCAGTGTGTGCAAATCCACTCAACCTGAATGGCACACACACACCTGGACACAGTATTAATGACCACAGGACTTCACTTCTGCACCTGAATGGACATGCGGCTGACACATCACCCAAGGACAATGATAACACCACTCAGCCACAACAACCTCTGCTCACGGACACAATCTCAGCTGAGCCCTGCCCACAGAGCTCACCACAGACAGACTGTGACATACTAGAACTGCTAGAAGATTCAGCACCGAAGGACGACTTTCTGGAAAACAGCCAGGAAATCCAGGACAGCATATTACAGCCTCCGATTACACCAGAGCATCAGCCCCCCTCACCAGACACGCTATCTCTCTCTCCAGCAACTCCACTTCTGTGCTTCTCAGAGAAAATGGAACAACTGGTGTATGCTGGAACCAGACTATCCCACTCTTTTGCTGCAAGCCCCCGGATGTCAACCAAAAAACGGCAGGCCCCACAACCACCAAAACCTGCGGGCCCAGCTCGCCCTCCCCCTCCTCCTCCTCCTGTGAGAGCTCTTCGGCCTCTGCCACAGCGCCAGGGCTCACACCCTCCTCCAGCGGCTCGCAGTGAACCAAAAACAACTGATACCAGCTCTCAGTGATATGCGTCGGGTCCCCGCTATGATAACAGTAACTTAAATGTTTACAAAACAAGCGGGAACCCAGTGTGCCTGAATCTTTCTCTATTGCTGTTCAATTACATGATAGAAAATCTAAGGCCTTCAAAAGCCGTCCAGCAAACCCATCTAATCTGGTGCCTATTACACGCCAAACTAAGATCGCTGTGGGGACAAAAAGTAAGACTGTGAAGTTAGCACTTTTAGACATCCGCTCACTTAAAAATAAATCACTTCTAGTCAACGACTTAATAACCACATACAACCTGGACTTTATGTTTCTAAATGAAACTTGGCTAGAAGACAGCTGCAGTGCAACAGTCCT
This sequence comes from Chrosomus eos, assembly GCA_036326025.1. Lineage (NCBI taxonomy): Eukaryota > Metazoa > Chordata > Actinopteri > Cypriniformes > Leuciscidae > Chrosomus > Chrosomus eos. The sequence continues at coordinate 115,379 of JAZAVI010000306.1, read as the reverse complement.
CAATGAAACATCCCCTTCTAACTTTACTTTTATGAGTGTTTGCAGAGCGGATAAGAGAGGCGGGGTCTTCGCTGCTCTTTTTAAAGATGTCTATCAATGTAAGCAAATATCACTTGGGAATTACCCGTCTTTTGAATATCTGGGTATTGTGTTAAAAGGTGCTCCACGCATTTTACTTATCATGGTTTACAGGCCTCCAAAATACTCTCCAGCCTTTGCTGAGGACTTTACAGAACTGTTATCAACAATTTCCTCAGAGTTTGACTGTTTTGCCATTGCTGGAGATTTTAACATTCACATAGATAATGCAGAAACCAATATGGCAAAAGAAATCAAAACTGTTTTAAAAACTTTTGATCTGACACAGCATGTAAATGGACCCACACATAATCGTGGACACACTCTAGATCTACTTATCAGTACGGGTCTAAACATCTCATCGATTGTTATTAACCCTCTGAGGTCTGAGCTGTTTTGGGGCTCTTTCTGTGTTTTGGTATGCCCTGACATTTGTGCTTATTTCAGCTACTTAAAACATACCATTTGCAAACATATAAATTTGCTGTATTCAGCACAAACTCTGCTACAATAATATGTGAGCAAAATTGATGTACTTGTTTGCATTTTATAGAAAAAAAATAATATGCGTGGTTAGTACGTTTTGGAAAAAAAAATGTCACTGCAATAAGGCCATTTAACACATAATGAATAGTTGTCCACAATACTTTTGAGTTACTATTCTTGTAGGCTAGAATTTTTACTTCAAAATGAAGTGAAAATCATTCTGACCACTCTTTCAGAAACATCAATATAACGATTTGAATTTCATACATCAGTTTTTGGGTCAGCAGTGCTGTATGCGTGGGAGTGTTAATGCCCATGAATATTAATGTGATTTACACCTGGGAAGACTAAAGACACTCCCCCAATGGCTAATGGGCCATCAAGGTGCTTTGAGGCAGCCTGAACAAAGAATGATTCACTGGTGAACAAAAAGTTAAAAAGAACAGCATTTATTCAAAATAGAATTTACGTTCTTTCCTAAGAATGTAAAGACTTAAAGTTATTACTATCACTTAACACATCCTTTCAAAAAAACAAACATAAAAATACCAAACTTGTTTTTTTTATAAAAAAAACATTTTTATTCAAAGAATACTAAAAAAAAACTACCGCAGGTTTAAAAAACTGTTTGAATAGACTCATGGGCGAATGCGAGTCTACAGAGCTCAGTTGCGGTCCAGTTTCCCGTGCAGGAAGAAATCGCAGTGTCTGTGGAACCATGTCAACATCGGTCTCTGTTTTCCATGACAGCGTGGACTGCATGTTGCTCGTCTGCTTGTTTGCCTTGGCTCTCTTCGGAACTGGTGCTTGGACATTGTCACATCTGTTATAAAAAAAGAAGAAAGAAAAAGTGTGAGCATGCTGATAAGACAATCAAAGAAACTGTATTATTATCATTATCAATCACTAATTACCATGGATTTAAAAAAGACATATTTGTAATTTCACACAAGAATGGGAACTTTTACATTATGACGATGTAAACACAATTAGGCTACATTTCATCTGTAAAATATTACGTCTATGCACTTACTCAGTATTATTCTCGATCGCACTGAGAACTGAACGACACCTGCGTGTCCCTCTGCGAGGTGCTGGAGAAGGAGAACGTGATGCAGCCAATTTCCTAAAAAACAAAACAAAATAACTGTTAGCATACATTATGTATACAACAGAGTTATTGAATATTCTGTACTGAATATGCATCTGTTACTGAATATTCTATATAGGTATTATTGTTTTTTTTGTATTATGTTTTGTTATTGAGTGTTAAAGCTGCCGTGACAATATAATTTCCTGCAAAGGATCAATAAAGTATCAACAACAACAACAACATCTGTTGATGGCCCATATAGAATGCATGCTGATAACACAATCAAAGAAACTGTATTATTATTACGCTTATCAATCACTAATTACCATGGATTAATTTCACACAATAATAGGAACTTTTACATTATGACGATGTAAACGATATTACGTCTATGCACTTACTCAGTATTATTCTCGATCGCACTGAGAACTGAACGAGACCTGCGTGTCCCTCTGCGAGGTGCTGGAGAAGGAGAGCATGATGCCACATTCCTAAAAACAAAACAAAATAACTGTTAGCATACATTATGTATACAACAGAGTATCTGTTGATGGCCCATATAGAACGCACGCATTTATTATGTACACTCAATGAACGGATCGTTCGCGATCGACACATCGCTACATTTCAAACATTTACACCTGTATTCACAGTGCATAAGGCAGTAAGCATGATAATTAGTGTCATAGGCTAACTAAAACTGAACATTTGCGAGTATCTATGGCCCATATAGACAGCACGCATTTAGGGATAGGCTACACAATGAACGGATTGTTCGCGAACGAACGACACATCACTAACTTACATTTCAAACATTACACCTGTATTCACAAACAAGTATTTACGCATGATGAAGTGTCATAGGCTAAACAAAACTGAACATTTATATATAACATATTGTATTTAGACAGAATCTATCACGTTTTTACCAGAGTCTGAAATATCACATATAACCTAGCAGTTATTCCCCAAAAAATGCATTACACATAGGCTAAGGCAGTAGGCTATTTTAGCATGATAAGTCATGGGCTAACCAAAACTGAACATTTATATATAAAATATATTGTATTTAGACAGTATCACGTATTTTACCGGAGTCTGAAATATATTTATCTCAATCACATAACCTAGAAGTTATTCTCGAACAAAATGCACTACACATAAGGCAGTAGGCTATTTAGCATGATAATCAGTGTCATAAACTAATCAAAACTGAGTGAAAAATATGTATGCTATATACAAATATGTTCAGAGAATATCACATTTAAAAAGTTTACACGAGCATACAATGTTAGGGATATTGTGAGGTATTTCCTATGTCAAAAGCTAGCCAAAACTAGGCAAAATATAAAATTCATTTGAGCTCTATGGCCCTCATTTATCAAAAGTGCGTACACCAAATTTCGAGCGTACACCTGGCGTACACCCTAAACCACGGTGACTTTGAGATTTATCAATATGGACGTTGGCGTACGGCACGCTCAAATCCCACGCCAGCTCAGGAGGTGGTGTACGCACGTTTGAGTTAGTGCGGAAACGCGCAGAAACACAATTCCTAACACCACAAAATGCGCTGACAAACTAAAACATATGACAAAAAAACAACAACAACAACAACATAGGCTAATTATAAACTTCAGTGTAAAAATCTGTCACAAAGAACCGGCAAAAGTAATGATTATGAATATGTAAAATATAGCAAGGAGATATTTTAATTGTTTATTAATAAAGAAGTGTTTTCTTTGTGTCGGCTGCAAAGATGAAGTTGAGATGCTGACTCGCGATCTTCGCAGTAGTGAACGCGCCAGAGAGAAATGCACATTTCAGATTACATAAGCAGAGAGCAGTCTGCAGTCTGTTTTCTTTCGTTTTGAATTGTTCTGTTTAAAAGTAGACATGTCTGAGGCACCTTATACGCTGAGTTTCGGTTTATTTATGAGATGAGCTCAGTTCACGCATCCTCCGTTTCATATCATCTGCTATTTACTTTCCTATTTGTTAAATCCAGGTAGGCCTAATTGGTTGACGAAACATTGTTTAAAATTAAGATACAATTAATACAAAACGAAATTCAGTTTAAAGAAAGGTTTTGTGCTTTATGTTTGATGTCTCTGTGAAAGTTTTAAAATATATTTTAGTGCCGCTTTTAGAGCGCTCATGTCCGTATCATTGTTTTTTCCTCATAAATGCGAACACGAATAATAATAAGAATAAGAATATTACAAATGGACATGCAATTATTAATGTGAATGAATGGTAGGCTACTCCACATCACATCATCATCACTATTGTACATGATACGATATTAAATGCTAATTGTTTCAAAACACGTGCTGTAAAATAATGCATTGTGATAGGTCATTTGATCTCCACGTCGGAGAAGTTTCTCTTCTTTGCCGTCTTCCGTGTGTCCATGGCGTAAAATGAGGGCGTGGGGGAAGCGGAGACTTGAATATTTAGAGGCGTGTTATTCTAATGACGATCGTTTTCAGCCGCTGCATTTATCAAGGAGAGGTATTGCGTACACCAGGATTTCAAAGGTACGCACAGCTTCATACATCAGGCGGTGAGAGGAGTGTAAGCATAATCTTACGCCAACATATACGCCCGTTTCTACGCAAGAATGATAAATGAGGGCCAATATGATAAGAAAACGAATTATAACACTAAAAAACTTACTCCGAACTTCTATCCTCGGTTGGATCAATTCGTTCTTGAAAATGCAGCCTTTTCGTCGTCCGAATTGCAATCTTCCTCTGAAGAAAATGTGAATTCGTCATCACTGTCCAGAATCATCTGAAGGGCCTCTCTGTCGGAGTAGCGTGCTGCTGCCATCCTCCAAACGCGATGAACTAACAGTGAATGATCTGATGAAGAAGCTTCATGTTTTTGTGGCTTGATCGTGGGGCGTGCCGCGTGTGCGATGCATAGATCACCTATTTTACCATGTGAAAAGCGCTGGGGGCGTGGCGATCTGAGCTGATTAATGATAATGAGGGGAGAACGAAACAACTGTAACTCTCCTTGGTTTCAAACGGATTACATAAACTGGAAATATAATTTTTTTTAGTAGCTTACTTCATTTAAAAGAAGAGAATCTCAGCTTCATAAAGAGACATCTCTCGTATCTCTGTGACAAGTATTAACAGAGTTACAGTTATTTTTTCGGACGCGTTTCAGAATGGACTTCACTGACGGAGAGAAGGTAAAACGCGCATCATGTTTATTATTCTTTATTTGACGAAAAGCACAACACTTTGTTTTTATTGTGAGTACCCTAAAAAAAATAGAAACTAAACAGGATCTAATGATGTACAACACTTAAATGTAAGATAAAAATCAACAGAGTAATTTGAGTCTCTTTTGCACTGATAAGGAAAAAAGTGAGCTCATCACGCCCCCGTGACGGCCGACCTCAGAGGGTTAAGGATGTAGCACTGTCTGATCATTTCTGTATTTTCTTTGATATATTGATCTCTCCTGCCATTGAAGCTAGATCTGTGTCTGTCAAGAAGAGATGCTTAAATGAGAACAGTAGTGTGCTATTTATGAAGGCTATATCTTTAAAACCAAGCATATCTGCTGGCTCTGTTGATTTTCTCCTTGAATCTTTTAACTCAAAAATTAAAAGTGTAATTGATCATATTGCTTCTGTGAAAGTCAGGAAGAATAGTGGTAGACAAAAAGCACCTTGGAGAAACTCAACAGCAGTGCAAAACATGAAAAGACAATGCAGAAGAGCAGAGCGCATGTGGCGGAAGACAAAACTTGTAGTCCATTATAACATCTACAAAGACAGCATCCATGCTTTTAATATGGAACTAGGCAAAGCTAGACAGACTTTCTTCTCGAATGTTATAAACAGCAATTTAAACAACACACGCACTCTTTTTGCTACTGTAGAGAGACTGACAAACCCACCAAGCCAGATTCCCAGTGAAATGCTCTCAGACAGCAAGTGCAGTGAGTTTGCTTCTTTCTTCTCTGAGAAAATCAATAATATCAGAAAGGTAATCAGCTCATCCTTGAGTTGCGCTGGGGTCAAACAGATCAGACCACTACCTGAGAAAGTAGTTACTATGTCTGTTTTCGAAGAAATTGATGGCAACATTTTGGAAGAAACCGTACAGCACCTTAAAACATCAACCTGCGCCCTTGACACACTTCCCACATCTTTCTTCAAAAGTGTGTTAAACTGTTTAGAAGCAGATCTCCTAGAAGTGGTAAAGGCCTCACTTTTCTCTGGAAGCTTTCCAAACTCCCTGAAAACTGCAGTTGTCAAGCCCCTCCTGAAAAAGAGCAATCTAGATAAGACCATATTAAGCAATTATAGACCGATCTCAAATCTTCCTTTCATAGGCAAGATCATTGAAAAAGTTGTCTTCAATCAGCTGAACAAATTCTTAAGCTTAAATGGTTACTTTGACAATTTTCAATCTGGTTTCCGATCGCATCACAGCACAGAGACAGCGCTCATAAAGATAATAAACGATATTCGCTTAAATACTGATACAGGCAAATAATCAGTGCTGGTACTACTCGACCTCAGTGCTGCATTTGACACTGTCGATCACAACATACTTATTGACAGGCTGGAAAACTGGGTGGGACTTTCTGGGATAGTCCTAAAATGGTTCAGGTCATACTTAGAAGGGAGAGGTTATTATGTGAGTATAGGAGACCATAAGTCTGAGTGGACATCCATAACCTGCGAAGTCCCCCAGGGCTCAATTCTTGCGCCACTCCTATTCAACCTGTATATGCTCCCAATGAGCCAAATAATGAGAAAGAACTGAATCTCTTACCACAGCTATGCAGACGACACACAGCAGTAGTTATTATGATCCACCTTGTGTCAAAATGATTAATGACTTTGACCTTTGACCTTGCCCCGCCCCCTGTCCTTCCGGTGACCCTCCGGTGTAGGGGTTAACCTTTGACCTTCCTCTTTGATCTGGGTGCTACGATCGATCAAGTTGACAGTTGGTTTGACCCATTGACCTGGAAATGATCCATCAAGTTGTCAGGTGTCTTTGATCCGGGGTTATGATATATTAAGCTGACAGTTCCTTTTGACCTGTTGACCTGGATGTGGTCCGTCATTTAGACATTTAGTGTTGCCCTGTGACCTGAAGATGATATGTCAAGTAGACATTTAGTGTTGCCCGTTGATCCGGATGTGATCCGTCATTTGGCCATCTGTCTTTGATCCTGGTATTATATATGTTTGTGTGTCAAGGGTTATGTAGGATGTATGACCCCTCCCACCCTCCCCGTTCCTGAGCACACACAGTGGTAGTGAGGGTAATATGTATATCTCACAAAAAGTTGAAAAGTCATATACAAAATATAACATTTAACACTAACTAAAGTTGAAAACCATTGAGCTTTAAAAGTAATCAATGAAATATAAATTAAAAAATATAAGATAACATCTGACTAGAAATTTACTGAACCAATAATCTCAAAAATTGTTGAAGAGTTGAAGAAACCATACAATTTTATGAATGGATGGCAAAAAATATAAAATCATCTCATGTATTTTCATACTGTTTTATGAAATGGATGACAAAAAGATGACGAGTGATTATCTTTCTCTCATAGTCATAGTGCATGAGTTTAAGGGCCTCTGTCTATGTGTGTGCGTGTGCCTGTTACATGATACCCCCCTCCGCATTCCAGAACGCATTGCTGGGACAGGGAGAAAAAGAGATGTTCTAACGGTGTTATAATGACCACTAGAGTTAAAGCACATTGTTCTTTAAAATCATATAATGTTGAAAACCATTCAGTTCTTTAAAAGTAAATAAATGAAATGTGAAAAAAAAAATATTTCACACTAACTAGAGTTGAAAACCATGCTGTTCATTTAAAAGTAAAAAATGAAATATAAATAAAATATCTGACTAAATGATCCAATAATCTCAAAAATTGTTGAAGAGTTGAAGAAACCATACAGTTAATGAATGAATGACAAAAAAATAAAATCATCTCATATAGATTTCCATACAGATTATGAATGGATAACAAAAATAAATATCTTACTGAACCAATTATCTCAAAATAATAAAATCATCTCATACAGATTATGAATGGGGGTTCTTTAAAATTAAATAAATAAAATGCTTTATCATTCGTTGTTCAGTACATTCAGTACAACTAAATGTACTGATCCAACTAATTTAGATAAAGTCATCCGACATGTTTTATAGATTAACAGAAAACATATAGGTTATGAACGGTTTCAAAAATCATCTTACTTTTTCACCGTGTTTAAGAAAATTTATTAAAGTTGAAAAGGTCCCAGTGTTTCTCTCAGAGTCTCTATTTAAATGTTAAATCGTGTGTGTGTGTGTGTGTGTGTGTGTGTGTGTGTGTGTGTGTGTGTGTGTGTGTGTGTGTGTGTGTGTGTGTGTGTGTGTGTGTGTGTGTGTGTGTGTGTGTGTGTGTGCGTCTTCATTGAGTATTTTATCACATGTTGTTTTCTCAGCTTTCTCACAATACCAGCAACGAGCTTCAAAGTAAACGATGTATGTGAAATACGTTAGAGTAAATAACAAATGGCAGTTTTTACACTTTCCGTGACGGAATTTATTAGAACCATGCGTTGAGTCAAATGGCAGATGGATAGGAGAAACGACCTCGGGTTGAACTCCCCGCCACCGCCTGCATTTATAGAACAAGGAGGCCCCCTGGCGGTCACACAGCTCCACTTTCCCCAATACATTCGCACTGTAACTCAACACTATAAATAGCCCTGCGAATCGGTACGGAGCCAAAAAGCCTTCACGACTGACTGATCATATCAACTCATCAACATGGTGAACAGTAAGTATTTTTCTCTATAATTCATTTATGCTAAGGTGTTTTAAACAGTGCTATCGCTGTTTATCTGTATTATGCAATGATGTTTAATTTGAAAAAATATACATACAGAAAAAATCTGTAGATATGAATTTTATCACAAAGTGTACAATAATGCTTATCTGTTGCTGTTGTTATATTAATATACTAGAGTGTTTTAAAGATTTATATTTTAACTGCTATTGGTAAGTTTATCTGCTATGACTGATATTCATTTATCATAAGCTATGATTTTAAAATATGTTGTTTGCACCATATATCTGACTATCCATGGTTATGCTATGTTTTATTATTTAAAAGCTAATTTATTTGCTATGTTGTTTCACACGTATTTTTTAAAGATCGTTTATTGGAGGTTAATATGTGTAATTTAGCAAAGTGAAAAAGGCTTTTATCATAATCTATGATTTTTTTTTTTAAATATGGTGTTTTGCAGCATATAACTATGCATATCCGCGTTAATATGTATTATACCACGCTGTATTTTAAAAGATGGTTTATTTTTAAAAGATCGTTTATTTTGTCTTAATATTCAATGCATATTTTATCAACGTGAAAAAGGCTTTTATTATGAAAAGACGTGTTTTCGGCAGGGTGGTTACCATAGCAGGCTACACTGTTAATAACTCTGCTATAAATCATATAACTGATGCGTTTTTGTGTTATAATGTTGTGTCGGACGGTTGTATAGTGTTAAAACATCTGATTCTAAAACCACGAAGTCTACTTAGAACGCGTGGCTTTAGAATCTCGTGTTAAGCACATGTGGTACAGTGTGGGTTAGCATCTCATGCTACGCTGCTAGCGGTTCTTACACGATGTTATGTTCACTATATGTATTAAGGTATGGAATCGAAAGGGTTGCCCCCCTAAGGGACGGAGGTGTTACAACATCCTTTTCGTGTGAAATAGCGCCCCCCTAAGGGACGGAGGTGTTACAACATCCTTTTCGTGTGAAATAGCGCCCCCCTAAGGGACGGAGGTGTTACAACATCCTTTTCGTGTGAAATAGCGCCCCCCCCCTAAGGGACGGAGGTGTTACAACATCCTTTTTGTAGTGAAATACTGCCCCTAGTGTCACGGAGAGGAAATTACATTCAGTGTACTGGGTATGGCAAGCTGTTTTAACATTTAATCATTTAAACTTACTAGTCTCTATTTATATGTTGAATCATTTAAACCTACTAGTCTCTATTTAAATGCTAAATCGTGTGTGTGTGTGTGTGTGTGTGTGTGTGTGTGTGTGTGTGTGTGTGTGTGTGTGTGTGTGTGTGTGTGTGTGTGTGTGTGTGTGTGTGTGTGTGTGTGTGTCTGTGCGCATGCGTGTCATTTACTAGCTTATAAAACAGCACCCCTTGTGTTTTTCAATCATAACAGATTCCGATATTGAGCTGTGCGCTTACGACGCCGTCCATTCATGTGAGAGCATAATTTATTTATACATTAAAATGATTTTAAATGAATGATTTTGAATGTGTCTGTATACATTGAAAATGAATGTATTTTAATTCTGTCTTTTCTTTTTTTTTTTTTTAATTCACAGCCGTTTCCGACAGAGCGGGTGATGGTAAGACCAAGATCTTAATTTTAATAAAAAATGTAATGAAAAATTTTAATGAGAATTTTTTTAAATATATATATATATATATATATATATATTTTTTTTTTATTTATTTATTTATTTTTTTTTTATTTTTTTAAATTATTTATTTATTTTATTTATTTATTTTATTTATTTATTATTATTTTTTTATTTATTTATTTATTTATTTTTTTTTTTTATTTTTTATGAGAAATCTAATTGTTTTTATAGATGTCCTGCCTTTTGTCACACAACCTGGGTTCCCGGTAGTGGATCTCACTCAAGACGAGGATGATCTGCAAGAGCAACCGCCAGTCTTTGTAACAGATAGACAAGACGTTGGGTTGGATCATATAGTTCCTACCGGCTCGAGTTTAGACCAGACTCCAGGAACGAGCGGCGAACCCCCGAGAAAGATTAGAAAAACTACTGCTTCTACATCCCCAAACAGTCCTGAACTGTTTTATGGTGAGACTTTCTACATTATTAGTCTATAAAGCTCAAATTGTGTCGTACCATTATGATCGGTTGTTATATTTCCACTCAACAGGTTCGGATAGAAGCCATGATGATGATTATGATGCTGACGATGAGGGCGTGACTGGTCGTTGGTGAGTCTCGACTCACCGCCTTGGGGGGAGTAGTTCTTGGAACGAATGAGTGTGACGAGGCGAGGATCAGATACGCTGCCAACAACGCATCCTTTTCACCAATCATCAGGAGACGAAGAAGGACATCGAGGTCGAAGAAGTACCTGCACCGGCTGCTGAACATCCGATGATAACTCCTCTGATTCAACACTCATTAAATTCAATAGATGCGCTTTGCACTTGAGTTTCGTGACGCACACATACTTATAAACGCACCTTGATTGCGCAGCGTTGACCGTGACACATCGTAACCCAAGTTGAATAGCCGCATTATGCGGAATGCATATGCAGATTTGATTGTCCAGGATCGCTTTATTCAGGGTGTGGCTGATGACGTTATATCGACGTATACATGATATCTGAATTTACCGGTGATAGAAACAGGCGTCTTGTTAGCGAATTTGCTGCCCTGTTCTTCATCTTTCTCGTTCGTGGACGGATGGTTAAATATTTAATATAGATGACTGTGGTTTTATCTATACATCCATTTGTACTGATTTATATACCCTATGATTTTGTACTCTTTGTAATATTTTGTACTCTTTTTCATGTATGCTTTGATTTTGTAATGTTTTTATACTCTGTGATTTTTATATTGTATGTTTGTATGTTTGGCCAAAAATTTAAAAATGGACGGTTCAAATTGGTTTTGTGCAGATGAGACAGATGTTTGTCAATCAGACCAATCTTCCACAGATCTGCTACCGGATGAACTTGAAATGATAAGTATGCTTCCAGAATCTTTAGAACAGTATCTTAATGTAGAACCGCCACACCACTCTACTGAGTTGGATCTTTTTGAATTAGCTGTAAATGAGAGCCCATACGATAATCTGTATGATCCATTCGATCAATATGGCGGGGGTTTAAATAACAGTCATCCTAACGGTAATGATGATGATGATGATGCTTTATCCACTCCCCCTATAGATACTTCACAACCATCGACCAGCAACACAGCCCCGGCAGCAGGTAATACTTCAGGCGAAGGTAATCCTCCTACAGAGGTTCGATTAAGTCGTCCGGACATAGAAACGCTGATTCGCGAGGGTGGGATCGTTAACGGGTATCATGTTCTACCACGACCGCGTTTCAATAGCGTGTCGTTGCGAAGAACGATGAACCTGAGATCTATTAACTCCCCGGATTTGGCGTGTTATCACAGACATTTACACGAAATGCTGAGCAAAATTGTTACCTTCGCTAGAGATCTGGGCGGTGATAACCCCGTGCTTAATATGACCGTGTCGGCTCCCAGTCTACAGATACCCATTAGCGCTGTTTTAACCTCAGGAAATAATTATGACCCCGATTTACTTTTTGATCAAATTGAAAAAGTTTTACAGAGCGACGATCGTTTATTATCGGATGAATCGCTTGAAATTGACGCTTCGATTGCGATGAATCGTCACGGAGGGGGTCGTCGTAAACTTACAGATCTCGCCGTTGACGAGGTGATTAAACGGAAAAAAACGAGTTTATTTTCCCCCACAAATATTTCAAATAATTTGTGTTTCTCTATCTGTCTCGCACGTTTTCTTTACCCTCAACTACCCGAGAGCGAGCTAGAAAAACAGGCCGCCGTCATCCAAAACACCGCCGGCTTCTCAATCCAAGATCGAATCGCTCTTAGCGACATAGCCTCGTTTGAACAGGCACTAGACATTAAAATTGTCGTATTTCACAGATCTAATGCCATGGTCTTAGAAACGTTCAAAAATGACGATGAACCCCATCCAAAAACGGTGTTCCTCTATCTGCATAACGACCACTATCACATGATATTGAGTTTGACGGCGTTCATCGGTTCGCAATACGTATGTCAATTTTGCTATAAAGGTTACACATCTCGCAAAAACCATCGATGTAAGCACGTCTGCAACGTGTGTTTCGACGCCGATTGTTACAGGTTCCCTAAAAGACTCATCCATTGTCCCGATTGCTTGCGTTACTGCAATTCGAGCTATTGCTTCGAAAAGCATAAAAAACCACCTCCTGGGGAGGAGCATCCCAGCTGCAACGTAATCAAATACTGCAAACTATGTAACAGACGTTACACCGTTAAACCTGAGAGCAAGAAACCCCCGCATGTATGTGCAGAGGCCAAATGCGTGCATTGCCGCGAGCTTCTGGTGGATGAGGGGGAACACCAATGCTTCATACAGCCCCTAGCGTCTAAGGAATTATGCGAGAAATACATTTTCTACGATTTTGAAACGCGCTATGAAAACGGCAGACACGTGGCTAATTTCGTTTGCGCAATCACATTCAAAGGCAATAAATATGTGGCTCGCGGTAGAAGATGCGTGGCGAAACTAATCAACCGCTTCAGACAACCCCGATATGAAGGCTACACCTTCATTGCTCATTACGCTTCCAGATTCGACTCCTTTCTCATTCTGGAGTATTTCTGCAAAGCCGGCATCGCAGTCGATATTATTATGAGCGGATGTAAGTTAGTCTACATGTACGACGAAGCGTTTGCGCAACGATACATCGATAATTTTTCATTCTTTCCCTTCGCGCTTGCCAAAATGCCGGAGGCTCTAGACTTAAAGACGGCTGCAAAAGGCTATTTTCCACATCTTTTCAACAGATTGGAAAATGAAAAGTATGTCGGTCCGTACCCCGACAAAAGCTTCTACAACTACGATAACATGACGGATAAAGAACAGGAAAAATTCGATTCTTGGTACAGCACGGTCGAGGGTAAGTGGTTTGACTTCAGGAAAGAGCTGTACGAGTACGGAGTCAACAACGTCGTCTTATTACGTGAAGGGTGCATGAAATACCGCAGCGCGTTCATAGAATGCACCAAACTTGACCCTTTTTCTTTCGTGACGTTGGCAGGGTGCGCCATGGGGGTTTTCAAAACCCGATTCCTCGCCAGAGACACGGTGGCTCTCACGCATCATAAGGCCTACGTCCATCAGAACAAGTGCTACTCCAGCGGGGGAATCGAATGGTTAGAGTACGTCAAAAAGACTCGAAACGTCGACGTTACTCACGCCTTGAACCGCGGCGAAGTATCGATCGGTAAGTACTTTTTAGACGGATTCTACGAGGACGAGCGCGGGATTAGGCACGGGTTAGAGTACTGCGGTTGCGTCCATCATGGACACGACTGCCGCTTTAGCCCCCATCAGACACACCCCTTGTCCGGGGTCCCCTACGACGTTCTCAGGCGACAGTTTGACGATAAGGTCGAAATTCTGCAGAACGCGTACGGCTTGCGAGTGGAGGTCCTCTGGGAATGTCAATGGAACGAGATGAAAAAGACGGATCCCTCTGTGATAGAATTTATGGCCAATTATACCGCCCCCGAGAGATTGAACCCCGAGATGCGCTTTATGGAGGCCGTACTAACGCCTATAAACTCTATCACGAGGCGACCGAAGGGGAGAAAATAAGATACCTCGATTTCACCAGTCTCTACCCTTTTTGTCAGGCTAGAAAAAGCTACCCGATTGAACACCCTCAAATCATTTTCAAAGATTTTGAACCGATCGAAAATTATTACGGAATTATCAAAGCGACCGTGTACCCTCCCCGCAAATTACTCCATCCTGTTCTTCCTTACAGATGCGAAGGGAAACTCATGTTCCCGTTATGTCGTACGTGCAGTCGCGAGCAAAACCAGACCGCGACCTGCGCGCACACGGATCAGGAAAGAGCTCTCTCGGGATGCTGGGTCAGCATCGAGCTTTTAAAAGCCGTCGAGAAGGGCTATGTGGTGGCCAAGATAGACGAAGTGTGGCATTTTCCACAAAGGTCCGACACGCTGTTTGCCGATTACGTAAAAACGTTTTTGTGTTTGAAACAACAGGCGTCCGGTTACCCGTCGAATGTTGTCACGGACGCTGAGAAGGAGAGATACGTTCGCGAGTATTTTGAAAAAGAGGGGGTTCGCCTCGATCCTCAAAAGATTAGCTACAACGCCGCCCAGAGGGCAATCTCAAAGCTAATCTTGAATTCTCTGTGGGGTCGCTTTTCGCTAAGACAGAACTTACCTCAAACGACCCTGGTGAACGAACCCGAAGATTTCACCAGAATCGTTTTTGGTAATACCGACACGCTGTCATATTTCACTTTTGTCTCAGACGACGTAGCTCTCGTTCAGCATAAACCTGCCAAAGACGACGTTTGCAAGGCTCGCGACGTTAACGTGTTTCTAGGAGCCTTTACAACGGCTCACGCCAGACTGGAATTGTACGAATTGATGGACAGACTCGGCGACCGACTTCTCTACTCAGATACGGACTCGGTCGTCTTTGTGTCTAGGGACGGAGACTGGGAGCCGCCTCTAGGCGATCATTTGGGTGAGCTGACGAGCGAGCTAGACGACGACGATCATATAACGCTGTTTTGCTCCAGCGGGCCCAAGTCGTACGGTTTTAAAACGGCGAAAGGTAAAGTGTGCATGAAAGCTAAGGGCATAACTCTGAATGCAAAAAATTCCCGAGCCGTCTGTCTGGAATCCCTGATTGGTCTGGTTGACAACTATGTGACGTCCCATGATAGCGCCAAACACATCCTGACTCACAGTGAAAATATTGTGAGGCATAAAAAGACTCTCACATTGCACAACAAATCAGTCGTTAAAAAGTTTAAGGTGGTGTATAATAAACGCAGGCTTTTCCCCGATTTCACCACACTGCCTTATGGCTACTGATCAGACTATGCACAGAGGGTCGCAGGATGTTTCCGATTTTGATTTCAGGCTTCAGCACCCTTTTAGTTGTGTCATAAGCGGGCCGTCCAATTCTGGAAAGTCTTATTTTGTAAAACTTTTGTTGGAAAAAGGTTCGGATATAATTTCAAAGAAAATTGAAAACATTGTGTGGCTCTACGACTGTTGGCAAGTGCTCTATGACGAAATGCTTAAATTGTACGACATTAAATTTGTGCATGGAATACCCGAGAGTCTGAATGATGATGATTTACTACCTGTTCATAAAACAAATCTTCTCATCGTGGATGATTTGATGCAGCAAGCTAGCGGTAACGTGGAACTTGAACGTGTTTTTACCCAGTATTGTCACCACCGCAATCTCAGTTCCATTTATATAGTGCAGAACTTATTTGCACAGGGCAAGTCCAGTCGAACCATCAGCTTAAACGCCAATTATATGATTCTGTTTAAAAATCCTCGGGACGTCAATCAAGTGGCGATGCTAGGACGGCAAATGTATCCGGGAAATACAAAATACTTTATGGAGTGTTATCACGACGCGGTCAACAGATCTTTCGGATATCTAATGATAGACTATAAAGCAAAAACTCCGGAGCAGTACCGTCTCAGAACGGGGTTGCTTTCCGACCGTCAGGTGGTTTATATCCCGAAAAAAAAAGAAGAACGTGATAAATCACCATGTCCGTCAGACTTTGTAAACATCTGCCTGTGTTAAAACTGCTACATAAAGCGTCTCCTAAACAACGACGGCTTATTTTACAATCGGCGTCCGACGAATTCATTTTATCGCTGTGCGAAGTGGCGCTCAACATCCTCTACGGTACGATCCCGGTCAATCGACAACAATACCGAAAACTGAAAAAGAGAAAAGCAGAAATCAAATTTGTGGCCGATAAAAAAATCGGTTTTAGCGGCCAAGAAACGCGTCTTCAATCAAAAGGGGGGCTTTCTCCTCCCCCTCCTCAGTGTCGCCGTGCCTTTTCTCACGAGTTTGATAGCAAATCGATAGGATGGAGTACGCCGAGAAGATGTATTTAGTCCCTCAGCATCAGCTGGATAAGGTGAAAACTGAAAATGCTCGCGAAAGCATTCAACAGAGCGTGGAAAACGATTTGGACGGCGCCATAAGAACTATTTTACATCGCACCGATTTGAATCCGTACGAAAAAGCCAAACTTTACACAAATGTCCTGAGCAGGTTTTTGGCCATCGTTAAACAAGGCGATCGTGAGAGCGTCGTTTTAACTCCTTCGCTAGCCAGTACCGATTCCGGTCATAAAGATGAGCAACCCCCCGCTAATGTTGAAGATGGCGCTGCTGAGGCGAATGTGGTGGACGAAGTGTTGAAGAATGTCCCTTCGAGAAGTGTGAAAAACAGTAGATACATATTAGACAAGATGTCTAAAGCTAAAGGACTAAGCGGCTGGAACGAGTCGGGGGAGTTTGTATTCAAGGGTAAAGTCGTACGAGGTTCACACATGGTCGATTTGTTAAAAAATGTGACGGCCCCCCAAAAGGTTCGGGATGACCGGAGACCTCTAGGATGGTCGGAGTTTCTACACGCCTTTGCAGATTTAAACATACCCTTTTCCACAGTGCCGAATCAGCAGGTCAGGAGCGTGATTAAAAGTCTGAAGGGTAAACCCGACACTCCTACTACCCCACCCCGCGTTAGACCTTATAAAAAGGCACGAAAAAATTCGCGCCTCATGGCTCCAGAGTTCGAAGAGCCAGTGTTTAAATCACCGTCTGTCAATCGAAGACAATGGTTGGAATTTTAATGTATCTTATGATTAAATAAATAAATAAAAGACGATAAAAATTATTTGGTTTTTAGTTTTTTATTTGTATATCAAACATGTCTGCACACACTGAATGCAGGATAACATTTTATCATTACAAACATGCGGTCTTAATTTCTTCACAAAGAGAGACACCATTTTATCATTTTTAATATAATCATCGGTGTATAATTTCATCACACGCTCATAGTCGTAACCTCTAGCTAAATGATGTAGAAAAAACAAACAGTGCTGGCCGCAGACATCCGATGAATAATCCTGAACTCGTCTGTCGGAATATAATACGCTAGGAGCGTTGGTCGCTAGAAAGTTATTGATGCTGGTTGGGAAGCGGGGGCTGTTGGGCGGATTGCCGAAGCTGTCGAAAAAAACAAGCCGGACCCTCTTCGGTTAAATAAACGGCTATCCAATGCTCGCCAGGCAGCCGAGCGGGTTCGGTGTTAATGATCCCCATCGCCGGTAAGATTCTTACGGGGTTTTTGGGTAGCTGATCGCACGGTAGAACGCCTAGAAAATGTGTCCTGCATGTGATTTTATCCATGATCCCCGTGAGTTGTAGAGTGTTCATCTCAATAGTAGTCGATCAGTACCTGTCTCTAGCTAGTCCAAGACTTTGAAAACGGTCCGTTCGGCCATCGGGGAGTCCCCTCCCGGACGGCGGTCCGCGGACGAGCGCGCCGGGCCCCCGAAATTTTTCGGGGCCCGGCCGACGGCGCCCCCGGGCCTCGCCGGGCGGGGCGAGGCGCGCGGGCGGGACGGGCGCGCCCCGACCCCCTCGGGGGCCCGACGGGAGGTGCCCGTGGTTTCGGGACCCTCGAGGCAGTACCGCCAACGCCCCCTCGGTGGAGCCGTCCCCGGAACGTCCCGCGAACCCACTATTCGTCCGACCGGCCACCGGTTCGACGGGGCGTCCGGCGACGCCACCCCCCCCCCCGGTGACCGCCCCCCACTCCCGGGCCACGCCCCCGTCCCACGAACCCACTATTTGTCCAATAACCCACTAAATTTACCAAACGTCCCCGGACCACACCCCCCCCACTCCCTGGCCACGCCCCCGTCCCACGGACCCACTATTTGTCCAATAACCCACTATCATTTACCAAACGTCCCGGGACCACCCCCCACCCCCTCCCGGGCCACGCCCCCGTCCCACGAACCCACTATTTGTCCAATAACCCACTATACATCTTTAAAGTTATTCCGCAGTTCATTCGATATGCTGCAATTGGACGCGGTCCCACCGGCAATCTATTGAATGGGGATTCGTGTAGAATTTTTGATAGACATTTTAACAAAAGTTCCTGTCGTGATGAAAACCATTTCACTGCACTCAGTGGGGCCCCCTGAGTCCGTGGCACCAAGCGCCGTCCCGAAATTCCACCGTCCACGAACCCACTATGTGTCCAATAACCCACTATTTTTAAATGTACTAACCCCGGCCTTCATGCAATAAGCTGCAATTGGACATAATCCCGCCTGCAATCTATTGAATGAGGATTTGGGTTAGTGTTTTGGATGGACATTTTTTTAATTAAAGTTCCAGTCATGATGAAAACCATTTTACTGCACTCAGTGGGGGCCCCTGAGTCCGTGGCACCAAGCGCCATCCCATAATTCCGCTGTCCACGAACCCACTACGTGTCCAATAACCCACTATTTTCAAATGTACTAACCCTGGCATCCATGCAATAAGCTGCGATTGGACAGAATCCCGCCTGCAATCTATTGAATGGTGATTCAGACAGTTTATTTGATGGACATTTTAATTAAACTTCCTGTCTTCATAAAAACTATTTTACTGCACCCAGGAGCCTCCCCTGAGTCCATAGCACCAAGTCCCATCCCATAATTCCACTGTCCACGAACCCACTATGTGTCCAATAACCCACTATTTTTAAATGTACTAACCCTGGCATCCATGCAATAAGCTGCGATTGGACAGAATCCCGCCTGCAATCTATTGAAGGGTGATTCAGACAGTTTATTTGATGGACATTTTAATTAAAGTTCCAGTCATGATGAAAACCACTTTACCGCACTCAGTGGGGCCCCCTGAGTCCGTGGCACCAAGCGCCGTCCCATAATTCCACTGTCCACGAACCCTCTATGTGTCCAATAACCCACTATTTTTAAATGTACTAACCCTGGCCTTCATGCAATAAGCTGCAATTGGACAACATCCCACCTGCAATCTATTCAATGGGTTATCGGGTAGTATATTTAAAAAATAGTGGGTTATTGGACACATAGGGGGTTCGTGGACAGTGGAATTATGGGGTGGCACTTGGTTCTATGGAGTCAGGGGCCCCAGCTGAGTGCAAAAACATGGTTTTCATCCAAATATGTGGAAAGCCAAGCTTAAAAACCACTGTCCAAAAAACCACTATGTGTCCAATAACCCACTATTTTTTAACTGTACTAACCCCGACCTTCATGCAATAAGCTGCAAATGGACAGAATCCCGCCTGCAATCAGATCAATGGGGATTTGGGTATGGTATTTTTTTTACTTTTTTTGGACCGTTTTTTTTCACGATAAAAACTATATTACCGCACTCAGGGGGGCCCCCTGAGTCCGCGGCACCAAGCGCCGTCCCCAAATTCCACCGTCCACGAACCCACTATTTTTATAATGGGACAAATGCTACGTGGGATGTCCATATCTCAGCTCTGGAAGGGTCTAGGGCCTCCATTTTTGCACTCAGGTCTTAGTCCCATGGCCCTCTATCAGAATCCAGAGTTTCGAGAAGATCGGAGAAACTCAAAATTTTGACCCGAAAAAAGCTGTCGGTTTTTTTGGTCCGAAAAAAAAAGTTTCTCCGATCTTCTCGAAACTCTGGATTCGGATAGAGGGCCTTGGGACTAAGACCTGAGTGCAAAAATGGAGGCTCTAGACCCTCCCAGAGCTGAGATATCGAGATCCCACGTAGCATTTATGCCATTATAAAAATAGTGGGTTCGTGGACGGTGGAATTTTGGGGCGGCGCTTGGTGCCGCGGACTCAGGGGCCCCCCCTGAGTGCGGTAATATAGTTTTTATCACGAAAAAAAACGGTCCAAAAAAGTAAAAAAAATACCATACTCAAATCCCCATTGAATCGATTGCAGGCGGGATTCTGTCCATTTGCAGCTTATTGCATGAAGGTCGGGGTTAGTACAGTTAAAAAATAGTGAGTTATTGGACATATAGTGGGTTTTTGGACACGTGTTTTTAAGCTTAGCTTTCCAAATATTTGGATGAAAACTATTTACCTGCACTCAGCTGGGGCCCCTGAATCCAAAGCACCAAGTGCCATCCCATAATTCCACTGTCCACGAACCCTCTATGTGTCCAATAACCCACTATTTTTCAATGTACTAACCCTGACCTTCATGCAATAAGCTGCAAATGGACAGAATCCCGCCTGCAATGTATTGAATGGTGATTCAGACAGTTTATTTGATGGACATTTTAGTTAAAGTTCCAGTCATGATGAAAACCACTTTACTGCACTCAGTGGGGCCCCCTGAGTCCGTGGCACCAAGCGCCATCCCATAATTCCACTGTCCACGAACCCACTATGTGTCCAATAACCCACTATTTTTCAATGTACTAACCCTGACCTTCATGCAATAAGCTGCAAATGGACAGAATCCCGCCTGCAATGTATTGAATGGTGATTCAGACAGTTTATTTGATGGACATTTTAGTTAAAGTTCCAGTCATGATGAAAACCATTTTACTGCACTCAGTGGGGGCCCCTGAGTCCGTGGCACCAAGCGCCATCCCATAATTCCACCGTCCACGAACCCACTATGTGTCCAATAACCCACTATTTTCAAATGTACTAACCCCAGCCTTCATGCAATAAGCTGCAATTGGACAGAATCCCGCCTGCAATCTATTGAATGGTGATTCAGACAGTTTATTTGATGGACATTTTAATTAAAGTTCCTGTCATGATAAAAACTATTTTACTGCACTCAGGAGGCCCCCCGGGGTCCGTAGAACCAAGCGCCATCCCATAATTCCACCGTCCACGAACCCACTGTTTTTACAATGGAACAAATGCTACGTGGGATCAGACAGTTTCTGTGATAGGCAATTTTTTTGAAGTTTAATTCTTGATGAAAACTATTTTACTGCACTCAGGGGGCCCCCTGAGTCCATAGAACCAAGTTACATCCCATAATTCCACTGTCCACGAACCCACGTTTTTTATAATGGGACAAATGCTACGTGGGATCTCAATATCTCAGCTCTGGGAGGGTCTAGAGCCTCCATTTTTGCACTCAGGTCTAAGTCTCATGGCCCCCTATCAGAATCCAGAGTTTCGAGAAGATCGGAGAAACTCAAAATCTCGACACCAAACCCCTGTCGGTTTTTTCGGTGTAAGAAAAAAAGTTTGTCCAATCTTCTTGAAACTCTGGATTCTGATAGGGGGCATTGGGACTTAGACCTGAGTGCAAAAATGGAGGCTCTAGACCCTCCCAGAGCTGAGATAATGAGATCCCACGTAGCATTTGTCCCATTATAAAAATAGTGGGTTCGTGGACGGTGGAATTATGGGATGGCACTTGGTTCTATGGACTCAGGGGGGGCCCCTGAGTGCAGTAAACTAGTTTTTATCAAGAATGGAACTTTTATTAAAATGTCCAAAAAATACACTAGCCAAATCCCCATTCAACAAATTGCAGGCGGGATGGTGTCCATTTGCAGCTTATTGCATGAAGGCAGGGGTTAGTACATTTGAAAATAGTGGGTTATTGGACAAAAAGTGGGTTTGTGGACACATGGTTTTTAAGCTTAGCTTTCAAAATTGTGGGGTGAAAACTATTTTACTGCACTCAGAGGGGCCCCCTGAGTCCGTGGGGGCCTCCTGAGTGCAGTAAAATATATTGCCTATCAAATGGAAACCCCATTCAATAGATTGCAGCCGGGATGGTGTCCAATTGCAGCATGTTTAAAGGCAAGTGAGCATACATACACTCTGAAATTTGAACGGCTATAACTCTGTGACCGAGCCACCCAGATGCACCAAACTCGGGTCAAAGTAGGGTCCCTAGGGGCCCTCTCCAACGGGCCCTAGCCCGAGGCTCTAGCGCCCCCACGGGCCGAGATATGGGGCCCAACAGGAAAGGGGTCACTTTAGAAGGAAGGGTCCCAGAACCTCGGGACTCTGGGGTCTGAGAGGGCCCCTAAGGGCCACTCACCACCCCAAGGGACGATCCGCTGGGACTCGTCATTTCCGAGATATTGACCGTTTTGTCCAAAAGTTCCTTATGTATAACGGGGCGTATCTCGGGAACCAAACCGAGTTGGAGCTCGAAACTTCGGGTGTGAGGAGGGCCCGTGGGGACCCTTCAGACCCCACCGTCCCCAGCTCCTGGGACCTTCCGGTTCCGAGATACGGCCACTTCCGGTCCAGCTTTCCGAGGGCCCCCAAACTCTTCCGCCCGCAACGGGGGGCCGTGGCGAGTCGGAAAACGGCGCCCCCTAGCCTATAGGCCATTGCGAAGCGGCGTCCGCGAAACCACTATGGCGAATACATTCATTTAATGGGCGAGTGGGATTTTGACAGAAAGGTCCCGGGGGCCCCAAATTTTGCACGCTGACCCTTGGGCCCCACCCGAGCGACATACTGACAGCAGGGGGCGCTGGAGCAAAAGCAACCCATTTGACCCCTTTAACCCTTTTCTCTGGCCTACAGGCTCTTCCACTCATGGAACCAAAGACGCCTTGAGTGAAAGTTGGTTAAAAGTGGCCTACTTGCTACAGGAAGGTCCTAGGTTTTCACCCTTTGGGGCCGTGTGTCGGGGGCCCCTGGAGGGCCCAGATCTCAAATCTCAAGGCGCCACGACCTTTTGACCCCGTGCGGGGGCCGTCCCACGGACCACTTATTTCGTCGTGGTTTTGCGGACGACGTCCCTCTTTCGGCCTTTCGACCGCTGAACGAGGTCCGAGGGCCCCCAGACTTTTCCGCCCGCACCGGGGGGCCGTGGCGAGTCGGAAAACGGCGCCCCCTAGTCGATCGGTCGTTGCGACGTGGGTTATTGGACAAATAGTGGTTTTGCGGACGAGAGTCACTTTTTCGGCCTTTCGAACCCTAAACGAGGTCCGAGGGGCCCCAAACTTTTCCGCCCGCACCGGGGGGCCGTGGCGAGTCGGAAAACGGCGCCCCCTAGTCGATAGGCCATTGCGAAGCGCCGTCCACGAAACCACTGTGGCAAAATACATTCATTTAATGGGCGAGTGGGATTTTTTTCCAAATGTCCCAGGGGCCCCAAATTCGGCACGCTGACCCCTTGGCCCTCCCCGACCGACATACCGAAAGCAGGGGGCGCTAGAGCAGAGGCAAGGCATTTTCAGCCTCTAACCCTAACCGTCACGCTAACCCGTTCTCACGGCCCCTTTTTGGACCTTGCGACCCCTGAACGAGGTCCGAGGGCCCCCAAACTTTTCCGCCCGCACCAAAGGACCCCTCTGAGTCTTTATAAACTTGTTTCATCGGAAAAAAATCGAAAGGCAAAGCTTAAACGCCAAAGTGTCCACGAACCCGCTATTTTTAAACAGCCAAACTGTAGGTGTGGCCTAATTACGAAGCCTGTTGCATGACTAATTTCACAAAACAGCTTGATATTGCAATCACAATGGCCCTGAGAGTCAGAATATCACATTTAAAAAAAGTTTTCATCAAGATATTCCCACAGACTGGCTTAAAACATAGTTTCCCGCCAAAACGTGTCTTCGAGGACACTGGTTTTCGTGGCAATTAAACACTCAAACGAGTCGGGAAAACAGCGCCACGTGTTCAGCCGAGCGTGCTTAGTACGGTAGAGGTGGTTTAATCGAAGGGGACCGACGCCACAAATGACGGGAGGAGGAAACACGACAGCGTCCCACTTCCAACCTATTTTCTCCCGCCAAAATGTGGTTCCGCGGACGCTGTTTTTTTATGCAAATTAAACATAGAAACGGCCCCCGAGCGACATACCGAAAGCACGGGGCCCTGGGGCCCAGGGAAATATTTTTTAGCCTCTGTGCAACATGTCACGCTCAAGGATGTTTCACTCTCACCACGAAAGAGCCATTCAAGCCTTGAAATGAGTTGATGACGGGGGAGGGGCGTTTTTTTGCAAAGGTCCCAGAGTTCCACAATTCGGGGCCCGGGTCAGGGGCCCCTGGAGAGTCGGAATCTGAAGTCTCGAGGCGCCACGACCCTCCGTCTGCGTACGGGGGCCGTCCCACGGCCCCATTTACAGGCATGTCGGTTTTGGCCACTTTTTCGACATTCCGGCCCCTGAACGAGGTCCCAGGGCCACCAAACTCGGGGGCCCCACTCAAGGTCCCTTGACGACGGAGCTCACCGAGTTTCGGGGTCCTGCGACGTTCCGTCTCCGTGTGGCAGCTCGTTTCGTCGGTTTGACCTTTGTGACCTTTGTCAGTTTCAAAATGTGCTTTTTTCACCCTTTTTCGGCCTTTCGACCCCTGAACGAGGTCCCGGGGCCCCCAAACTTTTCCGCCCGCACCAGGGGGCCGTGGCGAGTCGGAAAACGTCGGCCCCTAGTCAATCGGCCATTGCGAAGCGGCGTCCACGAAACCACTATGGCGAATACATTCATTTAATGGGCGAGTGGGATTTTGACAGAAAGGTCCCAGGGGCCCCAAATTCAGCATGCTGACCCTTGGGCCCCACCCGAGCGACATACTGACAGCAGGGGGCGCTAGAGCAAAGGCAACACATTTTACCCTTTAACCCTTTTCTCTGGCCTACAGGCTCTTCCACGCATGGAACCAAAGACGCCTTGAGTGAAAGTTGGTTAAAAGTGGCCTACTTGCTACAGGAAGGTCCTAGGTTTTCACCCTTTGGGGCCGTGTGTCGGGGGCCCCTGGAGGGCCAGATCTCAAATCTCAAGGCGCCACGACCTTTTGACCCCGTGCGGGGGCCGTCCCACGGACCACTTATTTCGTCGTGGTTTTGCGGACGACGTCCCTCTTTCGGCCTTTCGACCGCTGAACGAGGTCCGAGGGCCCCCAGACTTTTCCGCCCGCACCGGGGGGCCGTGGCGAGTCGGAAAACGGCGCCCCCTAGTCGATCGGTCGTTGCAACGTGGGTTATTGGACAAATAGTGGTTTTGCGGACGAGAGTCCCTTTTTCGGCCTTTCGAACCCTAAACGAGGTCCGAGGGGCCCCAAACTTTTCCGCCCGCACCGGGGGGCCGTGGCGAGTCGGAAAACGGCGCCCCCTAGTCGATAGGCCATTGCGAAGCGCCGTCCACGAAACCACTGTGGCAAAATACATTCATTTAATGGGCGAGTGGGATTTTTTTCCAAATGTCCCAGGGGCCCCAAACTCGGCACGCTGACCCCTTGGCCCTCCCCGACCGACATACCGAAAGCAGGGGGCGCTAGAGCAGAGGCAAGGCATTTTCAGCCTCTAACCCTAACCGTCGCGCTAACCCGTTCTCAGGGCCCCTTTTTGGACCTTGCGACCCCTGAACGAGGTCCGAGGGCCCCAAACTTTTCCGCCCGCACCAAAGGACCCCTCTGAGTCTTTATAAACTTGTTTCATCGAAAAAAAATCGAAAGGCAAAGCTTAAACGCCAAAGTGTCCATGAACCCGCTATTTTTAAACAGCCAAACTGTAGGTGTGGCCTAATTACAAAGCCTGTTGCATGACTAGTTTCACAAAACAGCTTGATTTTGCAATCACAATGGCCCTGAGAGTCAGAATATCACATTTAAAAAAAGTTTTCATCAAGATATTCCCACAGACTGGCTTAAAACATAGTTTCCCGCCAAAACGTGTCTTCGAGGACACTGGTTTTCGTGGCAATTAAACACTCAAACGAGTCGGGAAAACAGCGCCACGTGTTCAGCCGAGCGTGCTTAGTACGGTAGAGGTGGTTTAATCGACGGGGACCGACGCCACAAATGACGGGAGGAGGAAACACGACAGCGTCCCACTTCCAACCTATTTTTTCCCGCCAAAATGTGGTTCCGCGGACACTGTTTTTTTATGCAAATTAAACATAGAAACGGCCCCCGAGCGACATACCGAAAGCACCGGGCCCTGGGGCCCAGGGAAATATTTTTTAGCCTCTGTGCAACATGTCACGCTCAAGGATGTTTCACTCTCACCACGAAAGAGCCATTCAAGCCTTGAAATGAGTTGATGACGGGGGAGGGGCGTTTTTTTGCAAAGGTCCCAGAGTTCCACAATTCGGGGCCCCGAGTCAGGGGCCCCTGGAGAGTCGGAATGTGAAGTCTCGAGGTGCCACGACCCTCCGTCTGCGTACGGGGGCCACCTCCCGGTCACCATCCACAATGAATGGCTCGTTACAAACGGGGCCTACGAAACGCTCAGAAAGCAGCTAGGGCCCTCAAACTCGGGGGCCCCGCTCGAGGTCCCTAGACGACGGAGCCCACTGAGTTTCGGGGCGCTGCGACGTTCCGTCTCCGTGTGGCGGCTCGTTTCGTCGGTTTGACCTTTTTGACCTTTGTCATTTTCAAAATGTGCATTTTTCACCCTTTTTCGACCTTTCGACCCCCGAACGAGGTCCGAGGGCCCCCAAACTTTTCCGCCCGCACCGGGGGCCCGTGGCGAGTCGGAAAACGTCGCCCCCTAGTCGATCGGCCATTGCAAAGCGGTGTCCACGAAGGCCCGTTTGGCAAAAATACATTCATTTAATGGGCGAGTGGGATTTTTTTCCAAATGTCCCAGGGGCCCCAAATTCGGCGTGCTGGCACCTTGGCCCTCCCTGACCGACATACCGAAAGCAGGGGGCGCTAGAGCAGAGGCAAATCTTTCTCGGCCTCTGTGAAAAAATCCTCTCTCATGGCTGTATCACTGTGAGACTGGAAAAGCCATTTCAGTCTTTTAATGGGGGAGGGGCGATTTATTTAAAAGGTCCTAGAAATCCGCGCTTCGGGGCCCCGGGTCAGGGGCCCCTGGAGAGTCAGAGTCTGTAATCTCAAGAAACCACGCCCCTTCGTCCCCGTACGGGGGCCGTCCCAGGGACCACTTATTTCGCAGTGGTTTTGCGGACGAGCGTCCCTTTTTCGGCCTTTCGGCCCCTGAACGAGGTCCGAGGGCCCCCAGAGTTTTCCGCCCGCGCCGGGGGGCCGTGGCGACAAGGAAAACGGCGCCCCCTAGTCGATGGGCCGCTGCGAAGCGGTGTCCACGAAACCACTATGGCAAAATACATTCATTCAATGGGCGAGTGGGATTTTTTTCCAAATGTCCCCGGGGCCCCAAATTTGGCACGCTGACCCTTGGCCCTCCCTGACCGACATACCCAAAGCAGGGGGCGCTAGAGCAAAGCCAAATTTTTCTAAAGGCCCCAGAGACCCGGGCTTCGGGGCCCCGCGTCGGGGGCCCCTGGAGAGTCAGAATCTGTAATCTCAAGAAACCACGACCCTCCGTCTGCGTACGGGAGCCGTCCCACGGGCCATCGAAAGGCATAGCGGTTTCGCGGACGGCGGTGTCTTTTTCGGCCTTTCGACCCCTGAACGAGGTCCCGGGGCCCCCAAACTTTTACGCCCGCACCGGGGGGCCGTGGCGAGTCGGAAAACGTCGCCCCCTTGTCAATCGGCCATTGCGAAGCGGCGTCCACGAAACCACTATGGCGAAATACATTCATTCAATGGGCGAGTGGGATTTTTTTCCAAATGTCCCCGGGGCCCCAAATTTGGCACGCTGACCCCTTGGCCCTCCCTGACCGACATACCCAAAGCAGGGGGCGCTAGAGCAAAGCCAAATTTTTCTAAAGGCCCCAGAGACCCGGGCTTCGGGGCCCGCGTCAGGGGCCCCTGGAGAGTCAGAGTCTGTAATCTCAAGAAACCACGGCCCTCCGTCTGCGTACGGGGGCCGAAACCACTATGGCAAACACATTCGTCACTTTTGGTAAATATAGTGGGCTATTGGACAGTGGGCTATTGGAGCTTCGACTCTGATATTCCCGGACTTGATGAGGGATACGTGCTGACCGCACTCTTCATCCGGGGTGAGGTTAAATGCGTAAAGCGTGTATCCGTTCATGAAATCATTTCTGTCGATAGAGAGCGACTGGTCTTTAAGGTGTCTCCCGGTCGTCATCGCCAACTGATAATATTCGCGTACTGCCTGACCGGCATCGAAATTAGGCTGTAGAGGCTTGGCGGGGTACTGCTGTGAGTCTACGTAGACCGCTAAGAATTCCAGATTGTAGTGATTGAACGTGAATGGGTTTTTAGTGTAGGATCCGGTGAATGCGTCGTTGTCGACCATAGCGATGATGATAGACTTTGGCAGCGTTCCTAAAAACAGATTTTCTTGATTCAAAACACGAGACCCCGCGGGTATCGAGAAGGATTTTAGACAGACCCTATCGACGGCGTACTTGGCAGTGGTCGAAAGTAGCGCTTGGGCGTGAGCCAGTCTCACCGGGGGTGATACAGAAACTTTCTTGACAAATAGGGATGCCGACGTTATATTTAATTTGTAAGCCACGTCGTCGGACCTCATCAGACAGAATTCATCTTTTGCACGAATAAAGCGTAGCTTAATATCAACGGCATTCAGTAAAAGCTTCTCCTGAAAGAATATATCGCAGTGTATGGGGGCAAGCAGTTCCAACTCCTTGCTTCGGCTGGTGTGGTTCGACCTCCTCGTCAGCCCCAAGTTAGCACCTGCTGGATCATGCACATCCATGTGCCCGCAGTGTCTTTGTTAAACAGCCCAGGAGAGAAAGAGATTCCAGCGTATCTTTACCATAGTTGATCAGACTCTCTATGATACACCGATAAGGATAAGTGCTCGAACTTTGAGATATCAGACGATCGCCGAGGGTCACGTCGACTTGTGAAAATATAGTAGCCCCCGGATAGTTAATCAGACCCACCTTCGCCGGGTGTGCGATATCGGATCCGTCAGGTTGCGTGATTTTCACCCGTAGATAGAGCATCGTGTTATTGAGATCCATGTAGTCATCGCCGTTGCCCGCGATAAAAAACTCAATCGGAGCAGAGTCAGAAATGGCCGATAATGGAGCGATTTCTAAATAACCGCTTTTCTCAATCGCGGTCTGCGTCATCGGGACCGTAAATAAGTCCAACTCGGACTTGACGCACTCCCCAGACATTCGATGCAGTAACGACATGTTAGAATATGGCTTTTGAGGATCTCTTGACAGAACCCCTTCGGCTAACAGACTTCTTACGTTTTCTATGCACAGTGAGCGCTTCTTAGATGCATGCGTTGTTTTCTTCTTCTTCGTCCCCCATTGACCACGCCTCCTCACACCGGGTGGCTTAGACAGTCTCTTACGGGCCATGACCATGAGACCGGAGCCGTCTTGAGCTTTGTTGTCCTGGGAACGGGTCATTACGTTGGAGACAACGTCGGATACTATATTTCTAGCCGCCGATTTTAGGTGGGGTTTCGCGATGCTAAATCCTCTTTTTAACAGAGGGACGGCCATCCTGAACAACCCGCGAAAAATCCCTCCGAGACCTCCTCCGTACATAGCCCCTCTCCCGGCATAACCCGGTAAACCCCCACCTGCCTGATTTTGGTAGTAGCTGACATAGTCCGAGGTCTCTCTGGGGCTATAATAACTCATATTTAAAGAATATAATTATTTTTTGGTTTAAAGTGCAGTTTTACGACGACTTTCCCGTAAGTGAAGGGTACTTTTTTGTTTTGATCGTCCTTAACTTCTATGGTGATGTCCGTGATGTGATCCTTGCTGATCGATGCGTAATGCGGCTTGTCGTATCTAGCAATGACCACGTCGTTGGTTTTACCCGATATATGTACGCATCTCAAAAGAGGTACGTGAGAATGGCCGACCACTTGATATTGGATAATGTCCGTGTAAACGTATAATGTGTAGAACCCCCGCTGATATCGGCTTGATGAGGAGCGTATGTTATGATGTTCTGGGTAAAATCTGCTACTTTATGGTCGATCGATCGTCCGAGATAGATCCCATTCTTTGCTCCTAAAATAATGCCGAGCCTCCCTCGGAAGTAGAGTGAAATGTTGGGTTTTGCCGTCAGAAACACTTTGTTTTTTATTTCATCGTGAGTCAATACCCCATAATTTGGGATAAGTTGATTTATAACTCGGATGATGGCGCGAATATTTGGGTAGTACCCGCTGGTTATGTTTAATTGGATCGATTTGTTTATTTTAAACGCATCACCGTCCGGCTCAATGTTCACGGTGAAGTACCCCTCTTTGTCGTTAAAGCTATACCAGCTTCTAGGATATTCGATCTCGGCTAGTCCGACTTCCCAATGTCCTTTTAAGTCTATAGCTTTTGCTAGCCTCGTTGTATAGCTGGATATGTTGTTTCCCGGATAAACCGTCGACGATGCATTACACGGCAACGTGACGTAGAACCCGTGCTCCTCCATGACGATCCTTGCCTCGTGTGATCTCATCCGTTAACGTCGGAGTGTTTTAAGTCCACCAGAGTTTTTTTATCTATATAACTATTGAATTTTGAAGGCCACCCCAGCCATTTCACTAAAACAAGCGTAGATTTCCCTTGCTTTTTCTGGCCTAAAATCTTTTCCACCTTAAAAGATTTGTTTTTACTCACGATTATTTTCTGCAGCTCTTTTTCATAAAAAACCCCTTCGAGGACTTCGCCGTCATAATCCGTGAGCCTGTAGACCGGGGGTTGACGCGGAATACACGAGGATACCGTAAAAAATTCTTCAGTGTAATTCTGTTCATAACCTTTGGCGAACGGACCTCTCACTTTAGAAACCCTCACGATATCGCCGACTTTGAAATTAAATACGGGTTTCTCCGTCTTCTTTATATCACCGTACAAGTTTTGAAACACTTGACCCTCGTTGACTCTGTCGACGTCGATGGGTCTCATTCTGATACTTCGGTGATAACTGGTGTTGTACCCCTCCATTATGTCCGGTAAGACATCAATGTATCGTCGGGAATTTGTAGCCGTTAAAAATCTCCACATGCGACTTTTTAATGTTCTGTTAAATCGTTCCACAACACTTGCCTTCAGATCGCTAGCGGTTGCGAAATGATTAATGTTGTGCTTTTTCATAACATCTTGAAAATGCTTGTTAAAAAATTCCTTGCCCTGATCCGTCTGCAATTTCTGCGGTACACGACCCTCTTCGAGTATAGACTCGAACGCTCTAGTGACCGCAGGGCCGCTCTTATTCTTCAACGCTCGAGTCCAGGCGTACTTGGAGAATACGTCTATGCACGTCAGGAGAAATTTATGACCGTCGTTATCCTTGGCATAGGCGGTCATGTCAACAAGATCTGCCTGGAACTGCGTGTTGATACCGTATACAACCACCCTATTTCGCATGTATTTTATAGGGGCTGTTTTATGTAATGTGTAAGCATCCTCACCAGCTAACCATTCTGAAACCTGTTTATCGCTCAGCCGGACTCCGCTTTCTTTTAAGACGGCGTCTTTTAATCGTTTTTTACCCCCTAAAGAACCGGGGTTGGATGGTGTATAATAAGCCTTTTTCATCAGCTCCGACATGATACCGTTTCAAACGCTGCGAAAGGATAATGAGCACAAGCGGTTCGATTCAATCTTTTATTAAAAATAATGACGTCACAGTCCATGTAAAAAAATGGATGTAATAGAAGATGGTAAACATGCATATAAAAAATGGTTATAACGATGTTAACACAAATTGAATATAATGAGGTTACATAGTAAAAATGGATATAATGAGGTTACATACAATGTATAAGTAAAATGAGGTTACATATAATGGATATAATGAGGTTAGATAGTAAAAATGGATATAATACTACACTCTATGTAAAATGGATATAATGCAAAACACTTGACACAACAACATCATTGACAGTCTAGCCAGTAGATGAAATTTCTGCATGCCATCATGTTACGATCAACGATCTTATCGACAAATATTTCGATAACTCTGCTGATGTCATCCTCGTCATTGGATTTTAGTTTTGGCATCATTAGCTTACATACATCGGTAACATACGCACACATACAGAGTACATCGGTGATTTCAAACGCACTGCTGCATTCAAGCATCATAAGCAGAGCATCTTTTACCAGTACAGACGTCGGCTCAATACCGTTGATACAAATGATTGGTAATTCGGCCCAAGAATCAGGCGTACCTCTTATCAATGTCATATGCTTCTTGAGATTTCTCACACGCTTGTTTTCAACAGGATCGTAATCATCATCATCATCATCATCATCATCCGATTCACTTGTTCGATGCTCGATGACTCTTTCCATTAACGAAATCAGTTGGGTTCTGTAATGTCCTTTAAACATGAAATGCATGTAACTCCTTCGGCTATCAGCAGCAGACATAGCTAGCGCCATCATAGCTCGACTAAGAATGCGAGACCTTCCCAGAGATCAACAATGCCGTAGACTGTTTCCTCACAGGACTTGTCCAAAAGTCTCCCTCTGATTTCTTCTAGCTTAGCGACGATGAATGGTTCGTCTTTTAATTCGTGCAGAATAGTACCGACTGTTCCTTCAATACGCTTGGGGTGAGATTTTAGCCCTAACCGGCTCAGGAGGGTAGAGATGATGGTATGAAAATAGGGTCTAAACAGCCTGCCTGAAAGTTCATCAAAGTGTGTGTCGAAGAAGTAGTTAGGGGGGTCAAACAGGCAGGAATGTTGCAGCTGGCTGGGGTGATCGATCTTACACCCCTCACAGTCCTCCTTCAGCTTCTTACCGATAATGTGCTCCAGCAAAACCACAGTCGCTGCTTTTATGATTTTGAATCCAACGTCGCTGAAACATCCGTCTGTAGCGTCGTAACGGGGTTGATCAAGAGTGGGATAAGTCACGGGTGGAGATCCAGGGTTTTCGGGAGATGCAGGGTTTTCGCTGGATGGTGGTGGCGGTGATGGGGCTGATAAATGTTCGCTGCTACCGCAGTCACACTCGATGAGCGGATCCCAGTCTAAGCGCCGCTTGATAGTTTTAGTTCCAGGCCACTTGTTTTCGAGGTCCGATGGTTCAGGGTTGATAATGTTACCCGGAGCACAATCGTTTTCAAAGCACGATTTCAAGTCTATACGGCGTTTGATAGTTTTAGTCGGAGCCCAGTCTTTGTGGACGGTTGATGGTCCGGAGTCGTCGGTCAGAATATAATCGCATGTGTCGTCGTCAGGAGGGTCGAGAATGCTTCCGAAAGAGATCCCGCAGCTGCATACGTGATCGGGCTCTGTATGTTCGTCTTCAGCCATGGTTTATAAATGCTGTTTGGGTGGGTCTGGTCGCAGGACTTTATGGTCGCTGTAGCAGGGGGCGGGGTCGACGTCCTGACAGGAGAGCTTTCTGATGGCTGTAGTGAATGGGAGGGGACGGCCTAGAGTATGTACTGCTAAGCACACATCTCTCAGGGTGGAACAGCTGCGCTTTGATTTTGCTGTATCCGTCATGCATGTCACACCACTTGAACAATTTGTCTATGGTTGAAAAAACACTAGACAACAGATCCAGATCACACCACTTGAACAAAAATTGCATTTCGTACAGATCGTGATGCTCATTAGGTAGGATGACTCCTGACCGAGGTTTGTTCAGCTTTGTCTTGTCCTTACAGCAGAAAATGTAGACATATTCATTCGGTATCTTTTTAGTATGGTCACCTACCACACGGTACCGGACATCCGGGGTTGCACCGTCCCACTCAGAAATGTACAAAGGCTCTTGACCATCGTCATGCAGGTCCTTCCACACAAATTTGTAAAAAAGAGACCAGTCTTTTTCAGGAAAAACAACACAAAAGTCTTCCCTGTCTGAAACTGGTCTGTGCCGTCAATGATGTAGAGCGTAACAACACGAGTTGGTTTATGGAATTTGTACCCGAATACGCGGTTACCGCTCAGCTTATATTCACCTTTAGTCCATTCCGAAATTTCATGGAGAAAATTTGTCAAACGAATGTGGCCAAAAGGTTTTCTCGGTGCCATAGTCAGATCTTCCATCATTCTTCTATTTGCCCCCGCATCCGGGGAACTAGGGGAGGATAAACCGTCCATGCTCATGTAGCTCATATTTCTCTTTCTGGTTTTTGTAGAACACACACCCCCCATTTATACACACTGCTCAGGAACGGGGAGGGTGGGAGGGGTCATACATCCTACATAACCCTTGACACACAAACATATATAATACCAGGATCAAAGACAGCTGGCCAAATGACGGATCACATCCGGATCAACAGGGCAACACTAAATGTCTACTTGACATATCATCTTCAGGTCAACAGGGCAACACTAAATGTCTAAATGACGGACCACATCCAGGTCAACAGGTCAAAAGAAACTGTCAGCTTAATATATCATAACCCCGGATCAAAGACACCTGACAACTTGATGGATCATTTCCAGGTCAACGGGTCAAAACCAACTGTCAACTTGATCGATCGTACCCCAGATCAAAGAGGAAGGTCAAAGGTTAACCCCTACACCAGAGGGTCACCGGAAGGACAGGGGGCGGGGCAAGGTCAAAGGTCAAAGTCATTAATCATTTTGACACAAGGTGGATCATAATAACTACTCACAGCTCTACTTAGCCCTATCGCCTAACGATTACAGCCCCATTGACTCCCTGTGCCAATGCATTGATGAAGTAAACAGCTGGATGTGCCAAAACTTTCTTCAGCTAAACAAAGACAAAACTGAAGTCATTGCGTTTGGAAACAAAGATGAAGTTCTCAAGGTGAATGCATACCTTCACTCTAGAGGTCTAACAACTAAAAATCAAGTCAGGAATCTTGGTGTGTCTCTAGAGTCAGACCTAAGTTTCAGTAGTCATGTCAAAGCAATAACTAAATCAGCATACTATCATCTGAAAAATATTGCAAGAATTAGATGCTTTGTTTCCAGTCAAGACTTAGAGAAACTTGTGCATGCTTTCATCACCAGCAGGGTGGATGATTGTAATGGACTCCTCACTGGCCTTCCTAAAAAGACCATAATACAGTTGCAGCTCATACAGAACGCTGCTGCCAGGATTCTGACCAGAACCAGAAAACATGAACACATCACACCAGTCCTCAGGTCTTTACACTGGCTCCCAGTTACATTTAGGATTGATTTTAAAGTATTATTACTGGTATATAAATCATTCAATGGGCTAGGACCTCAATATAATGCAGATATGCTCACTGAATATAAACCCAACAGATCACTCAGATCATTAGGATCACATCAGTTAGAAATACCAAGGGTTCACTCTAAGCAAGGAGAGTCTGCTTTTAGCTACTATGCCAGCCGCAGCTGGAACGAGCTTCCAGAAGAGATCAGATGTGCTCCTACAGTAGTCACATTCACATCCAGATTTAAAACACTTCTGTTTAGCTATGCATTTACTGAATGAGCACTGTGCCACTGTTCGTCCGACTGTTTTTACTGTACTTTATTCTATTTTTTATTCTAAACTGTTTTAATTATTCTTATTTGTTTTGATTATTTTATTTTCTCCTATGTAAAGCACTTTGAATTACCATTGTGTATGAAATGTGCTATATAAATAAACTTGCCTTGCCTTGCCTTGCCTAGACTGTAACCAATGATGAACATATTCGGTTTTGATGAGAGAAAAAAAACTACACGAGTGCGGATTAGAACACGTTACCTCTGACACGCTTGGCAAAAGATCTACCACCAGACCATTTAAAAACTCAAACAAAACTTTGCGGATCGATGCATTTATTTACGGGTTGAACAGAGAGGCTGCACAGTTTGACAAGTTTGTACCCAGCACTTTTGAAAATGCACTTCCGAATGTGTCTCTGTCCCCTGCACATTTCAAACCAAACTGACGCCCGTGGATATGAGCACTTTAATGTCTTTATCTCGTCTCTGATGTAAATGTCTGCCGTGTCTCCTCCTCAACACCAGCGGTGGAGACGAGGAAACATATTTCCTTTCTTTTCAACTTGTCTTTTTTAATCCCTCAAACCCTCCTCTCGATACAAAGACTGCATTTGAAATCCCATACTTCACTATACAGTAGGAGAAAACAGTATGTGATGGCAGAAGTATGTCCGAGTTTACAGTAATAATAATAATGTTAATAATTAATTAATTAATTCATGGTACTCAAAGCTTTACATGGAAGGAGGAATCTCCTCATGTGCACCTCGACCTGGATGATGCGACGGCAGCCATATTGCGCCCACCACACACCAGCTTACTGGTGGAGAGGAGACAGTGATGAAGCCAATCAGTATATGGGGATGATGAGGAGGCCATGGACTGGATCCAACAGGGGTTTTTAAAGGCTCTCAGTAACCAGTATCACCAGTCTTCACTAATGAACTCAACACTCATCAATCAGATCATTAGTGGATTGTTCAGTTCAAACACAAACAGGTCAAAAGTGACCAAAAACAGAGAAACACAAACATGTCAAACTGAACAAGGACGTAAACAAGAGTTATACAGTCCAGCAATAACATTAGAGAAACTGTTTAGTTATTAAAGTTAAAATATAAATTAAGAATGTCTGTATTTGCTGATTAATGTCTATATTAACATAGACTGATACAGACTGACAGGCGTCAAGATGCAAATAAGGGTAAGAATTGGAAAAATACACAAATATAGAGGAAGTAAAATATGAAATAGTGTTTTTTAGAGAAATACACAAATATAGAGGAAGTAAAATATCGAATATGCGTTTTGAAGTAATAAACAAATGATGTGATGAGCTGAATGAGGGATGAGAGCAGATATAATAATAGTTTAAATCTGCAGACAGAAACATCAGACTCAGGACAGAAACACACGACCTCTAAAGTAAGAACATGTTCATTCTTCAAACACAATTACACTTTCAGATGTTCATATTGTCTATTGTTGAATCAAGTTATGTTTATATGATTATGTTTTAATGTAAGATGAATATGAGATTTGTTCAATGTGTTTAATATTGACCAAACTCAATATTTCATTCTTCTTCTCATTGGTGAGTGTGTTTGTTGGGTAACACTTTATTTTACGGTGTCAGTGATACAGAGTAATTAATTTAAAACTTAGTCTTAGACGTTGTAATATCATGTAACAAAATGTAATTAACATGTAACTAAGTTATAGAACAGCTTGTACTTAAAGATTGTAATTACACACATGTAATGCTAGTGTTACACATGTAACAGGTCGAGTCGGTTACATACGTGTTACAGACTTGGTACAGTGTAATTATATAAGAAAGTACTTAGTACTACACAATGTATCAAGAAGTACTTAAATATGTTTCTAAGGTCTGGAAAAGCCTGCAGTTACACATGGTAATTTTGTACGTTCTGTAGCATTACATGTATGTAACATATAAGGTGTATCAAGGTTGTACTTAAGTGCACTTCATGTGTATCTACATACCATATCCATCTGAATTAACCTACTAGTTCACATCTTAAATACATGCAGTAGCTTCTTAATTACATTAAAATTACAAAATATTACACAGGTATAAGCTACGTAAAATAAAGTGAATCAAGATTGTACTTAAGTGCACTTCATGTGTATCTACATACTACATCCATCTGTTCCTTAGTCTGAATTAACTCACCAGTAAACAGCATAAACACATGTAGTAGCTTCCTAATTACATTACATGTAGTACTACAGAGTAGAGTTACACCAGCCGTTCATAATATCTTTCTTAAATTGGAACGTAAAGTCCACACTAGAGGCTTAGTAACTACTAGCTAGTTTGTAACTAACTCTGTACTATACTACGTTGCACTATTAGTTCGTAAGGCAGAAAGTAGCTAGTAGGTCGTAAGTGTCATGAAGCGGGAAGAATGGAACGGAGAGCGAATCCAAGCGCAAGCACATTTAATGGTGAAACAAACAAAAGACACTCAGACCAGGAAGTACACGACAGCAACCATTACACCATAACAACATTAAGAACTCACAAAGACTGAACAAACACAGGGCTTAAATACAGGGGAAGACAAGCTAAACAAGATAACAAGGGGGCGTGGTAAACCTGGAACACCTGGGAAGACTAATCAACATAACGGGGAACAGCTGAACATGGGACAAGACACATGGCAGGAACACATGGCAAACAGGGAATCACATGACAGATAAAAACAAGGAACCAGACACAAAACCCACACCGTGACATAGCCCCTCCCCTATGGGCGGCTCCCGACGCCCCTAAAAACAAAAAAACAATAGTTCAGGAGGGTGGTGAAGCGGAGGCGGTCTGGGGGAGGGATGGAGGGCCTAGCACCGGGACACGGCAAGGCGGGCCTGGGCCGTGGAGCATGGGCGACCAGGGCGGAGCAGGCGGAGCAGGCTGTGCAGGCGGCCAGGGCGGAGCAGGCTGTGCAGGCGGCCAGGGCGGAGCAGGCTGTGCAGGCGGCCAGGGCGGTGAAGACCCCTCGGGCGACCAGGGCGGTGAAGACCCCTCGGGCGACCAGGGCGGTGAAGACCCCTCGGGCGGCCAGGGCGGTGAAGACCCCTCGGGCGGCCAGGGCGGTGAAGACCCCTCGGGCGGCCACGGCGGTGAAGACCCCTCGGGTGGCCACGGCGGTGAAGACCCCTCGGGCGGCCACGGCGGTGAAGACCCCTCGGGCGGCCACGGCGGTGAAGACCCCTCGGGCGGCCACGGCGGTGAAGACCCCTCGGGCGGCCACGGCGGTGAAGACCCCTCGGGCGGCCACGGCGGTGAAGACCCCTCGGGCGGCCACGGCGGTGACCTACTGCCCCCCCCCAAAATTTTCCTGGGGGTAGCTATGGGGTCATCAGCAGGAGCAGTCTCAGGAACCGACACTGGCTCGACGGCGGCCATATTGTCCGGGGACACCGGCTCGGTGAACGTGACGTGCAGTGTCTCTGGCAGGGCAGACGCGACGTGAAGCTCAGTCTCTGGCTGGGCAGAAGCGACGTGAAGCTCAGTCTCTGGCTGGGCAGAAGCGACGTGAAGCTCAGTCTCTGGCTGGGCAGAAGCGACGTGAAGCTCAGTCTCTGGCTGGGCAGAAGCGACGTGAAGCTCTGGCTGGACGTGGCTGACGTGAAGCTCTGGCTGGACGTGGCTGACGTGAAGCTCTGGCTGGACGTGGCTGACGTGAAGCTCTGGCTGGACGTGGCTGACGTGAAGCTCTGGCTGGACGGCGGTCTCTGGCTGGACGGCGGTCTCTGGCTGGACGGCGGTCTCTGGCTGGACGGCGGTCTCTGGCTGGACGGCGGTCTCTGGCTGGACGGCGGTCTCTGGCTGGTCGGCGGTCTCTGGCTGGTCGGCGGTCTCTGGCTGGTCGGCGGTCTCTGGCTGGTCGGCGGTCTCTGGCTGGTCGTGAAGCTCGGGCTTGGCGGGAACTGTGGGGTTGCAGGGCTCTGTATCTGCCAAACCCACCGTCAGGGTGGAGTCATAAAATAACAAGGCCAACTCCATGTAGAACTGTAAGATCCATTGCGGATCGTGCATTGGCATGATTGACCCCAATGGCTCAGATAGCCCACCTCTGAAGAAGATCATAAGGCAGACCGAGTCCATTGAAATTTCATTTGATAAGTCAATAAAGTCTCTCACATAATCCTCAATGGGCCGGTCTCCCTGACGGAGGCGCATGATTTGTGCTGCTGGATTCATCGTAGTGGTGAGTTCTTCTGTCATGAAGCGGGAAGAATGGAACGGAGAGCGAATCCAAGCGCAAGCACATTTAATGGTGAAACAAACAAAAGACACTCAGACCAGGAAGTACACGACAGCAACCATTACACCATAACAACATTAAGAACTCACAAAGACTGAACAAACACAGGGCTTAAATACAGGGGAAGACAAGCTAAACAAGATAACAAGGGGGCGTGGTAAACCTGGAACACCTGGGAAGACTAATCAACATAACGGGGAACAGCTGAACATGGGACAAGACACATGGCAGGAACACATGGCAAACAGGGAATCACATGACAGATAAAAACAAGGAACCAGACACAAAACCCACACCGTGACAGTAAGCTCTCCATAAAGTAATGCGTAGTCGCATAATATGACGTTTAGTCTCGATGAACCAATAGCAGCCTTCAAATACGTGAGCAGAAGTTGTGTTGAAATGCCGTGAATTTCAGTTTGTCCCTCATTCTAACTTCGTTTTCCTCACGTTACTAACGGTAAAAATAAGTTTCCATTAAATACGATACTTGATCATGAATAACATAAGTGTTTTTATATGTATATAACATTCAGAAAAAGTATGTGAAATGAAATTAATAAGAATCAATAAATAAATATTGATACAAAAAACATAAGATATTAAGTTTATTGGTTATGACTGATATTTGACATGCACAACATAGATTTGTGGATTTTGGGTTGGTGTTAAAGAGCCCCTAACAAAGTTATCTTTTCACATAATGTAAATGTCAGCATTATCATATATGTCTAAAGATTTGAAGTCTGTCAGGTAAAAGAAGAGCTTATAGATGCAGTTCAGTCTGTGTGATATTTTATTCCAACTGTTACTCCTGATCGGAGGCAGCTATTAATATTTAGTTGGAACGTAGAGTTACGTTTAAACTAAGTTTAATGGTGCAATGTAAAAATATTTAGTAGTTCGTAAGTTGTAACTTAGTGCCCATTTACATCAAAACTAGGCTAAGTTGTAACTTATGCACAGCTGGTGCAACCGGCCCCTGGATATTACACAGTGATATTACACAACTCATGAGTAAAGCTCAATTGATGTGATGAATTCAGCACCTAAAGCCTAAATTATACTTCCCCTGTCAGAGTCCCGGTCTGGCTCTTGAACAGTCTGGTAATGTTAGTCATCAGCATAGTCTGCTGAAGTCTGCATACACTATTTGTGTGCAGCCTAATTTTTTTGTGTCTGTACGAGTGATATGAGTGCTCAAAAAACAAAGGTCCACTAGGTAGTATGCACGTGCTGAACACTTGTGCACTCAACTGTGTGTACCTACCCTTTCTATCCACCTGCCTGCCAACACATTGATGAAAATGAATGAGATGTTGAGACATATTGCTAGGAAAGAAAAACAACAAAGGCATCTTTTGAAGGCTCCTTCACGATATAAATCAAAAATACAGAGTGTGAGTGGACTGTGACCAGTAGACTTTCAAGAATACACTTTAGTGTGTATAATATATTATGAATTTCATTTATAAAATATGTATTCATTCTCATTAATGTCTATTAATGCTTTATAAATGATGAATTAACTGTTTATTCATGCTTAACAAATGATTAATAGTGTGGAGTTATTATAAAGTGTTACTAACAGTCTTGACGCCTTAGTCGTCATTCAGCTTTACTGAATAAATGTGTAAAACTGTAAAACAATATAAAATATTAAAGAATACATAAATAAACTGTCACATGGTAAATGTCGAGTCCAACAATGTACAACGGGAAAAAATACTAAAAAATGTTTACACAATATAACGCAGAACTGCACTCCCTCATAAACATACAAAATGCCATAATTAAGAATAATCAAACTCCACTTACAAGCAGTGCCTTGTTTAAGAGTGGTTGTTGCTATGGACTGATGGCAAATTCAACATGTGCTACCATGTACTGTGTTGTTCTCTTGAACCCAACCCCGGAAACTGAATAAAACTAATTCAAAGTGCAGAATACAAAAAAAAAAAAAAACAGCAGGGGGAGCAAAAACGCTAAGATAGGCAAAGCCAGAACAGTTCAGTTCAAACACAAAGGGCCCTATCTTGCACCCGGTGCAAATTACTTTGTACACTGACGCATGTATCATTCCTATTTTGCAGCCGCGCAAAGCGGGCTTTTCCCTCCACAGACGCACGTCAGTAAACTAGGAAATGAGCTTGCGCTCCCTGGGCGGGTCGGCGCAAAAAGGAGGCGTGTTTCGGCGCAAACATTCCCTAGTGCTATTTTGCAGTTCCAGAAAACAATTCCGCCACTGACCAGAAAAAACCTGGTCTGAAGTCAGTGGCGCGTTGCGCGTTGTTCACAATGCTATTTTAAGCGCGCATGCTTGGCCATAATGTAGCGGGTGCACAACGCGCATACACTTTGATTCTCTCATCAACACAGATGCAGCAGTTTTTGTTTTTACAAATCATAAATTATAACAATGTATATGCCAGCTAATGAAACAATTGTGGCTATTTCCTGCCACGCCTGTTTAACCAACGCTGATTTGGGTGGGTTTGTCCCATCCCCATACAACGTCACTTCTCTGTCTTTCACTGCCCTGACAAGAACGTCGGTCTCCTCGGCTGTGAACTGCTCCTGGCGCGTGCCTGGTAAATCCTAGCCTGGTAATACCAGACTCTGCTACTTCACTTTGCTTCGTAGACAGAGTCTGGCATAGCATAATAGAGAAGTGTTTTCTCTCTCGCTAGGGGGCGATTTCTGAAGTTTAAAATCATTGGTTACCCATAAGCCAATCAGATAAGTTTATTTATGACGTACGTTATGCGCTGAAACAGCCGCATCGAACCACAGACATCATGCATCGAACTCAAATCTATGATCGAACTTCCACTGTAAACACTTGATGATGCGAGCAAAATACCGGAGTGAACATGGCTGTGAACGACTTTTTTGATCGGTGAGTGATGTAATAGAATGACTGCTGCGCTTGACAGGGCGCGAACTAGCAGAGAGAGAGAGAGAGAGAGAGCCGCGCGCGCGCGCACTCTCAGGTCTTCAAACAACACGAGCGCTGTCTTGCTCTCTCTCCCTTGCAAATATTAATCAAAATCAATCGACAAGATAGTAAAAGATCGGAAGACCGCAGTTTCACGTTGAGCATTTGGAGATTTTTAGAGATTAGAGACTCTAGGAAAAACATCTCAATGAACAACATCTCAACATTATAAAGGCCTGTCTCATATAGCCTGTCTCAAATACAAGCCGGTGCAGTTCGACGATTTGGGCAAATAAAAGCCTGGGCTATTATTTGAAGTTTTATGGTATTTAAGACCTGGAAAAGAAAGGAGACACTGACCTGTCAAAAGGCTCCCCAGTTTCTCGCTGACGATCGGCAATAGTTGATAAATGAAACTTTTCCCAAAGGGATAGGGCCACAACATCACCTCCATTCAACATGTTTAATACACACTCTTCTTCTTCGGGCTTCAGTTTTCTAATGCCGGGAATATTCTCCACAACAGAGCGAATTGCATCCACGTCTCCGTATCTGCGGCCTTTTTCGATTTCTCTGACCTAACTCTTAAACTCGGCGCTTAGCGACTACGTCACGGCTCTCAGCCCGCCTTCTGTTCGTTGATTGGCCCGGCTGTTTTCAGGCCGGTGGAAAACAGAAAGATAGGCTGCTATCTCAGACTGACTACAGGAACGAAATGAAATTAGCGGATGTAGGAAGTCTGACGTAGTCAGGCTAGGTAAATCCGCCATAATAATAACAATCCGCCATGCAACATGCGCACCTGCTCTTAAAGGGTATGTTGGATGACGCTCTGATTGGTTTATTTCACATTACGCCCAAACCACACCTATGAATAATGAAACTATTTCAGACCAACCCCTTTTAAACTTGCGTCGGGCGCAAGAGTCATTTATCCCGCCGGTAAAATAGCAACAGCGCCCAAGACCCGCAAACAAAGTTACTTGCGCTTCGCGCTTGATACTTGTGTTTCAGATTGTTAAAATAGGGCCCTATCAGATAAAAGGTCTGTGTTCACACTGTCAGTCCAAATCTAATTATTTGTTCGTCCGATTGGAATCTGATCTGAATTGTTGAC
Source organism: Chrosomus eos (assembly GCA_036326025.1). Lineage (NCBI taxonomy): Eukaryota > Metazoa > Chordata > Actinopteri > Cypriniformes > Leuciscidae > Chrosomus > Chrosomus eos. Next base: position 71,424 of record JAZAVI010000306.1, on the reverse strand, counting down.
CGTTCACACTGTGTATCGTAGGACGGAAAAATGAAAGTCATATACACCTATGGTGTTTTAAGGGTGAGAAAATCATGGGGTAATTTTCATCCCCAGCTCCAACTTTAGTCTGGAGATCTGTGATCTAATCTGAAATCTGTCTTGTGATTATCATCAGTGATTCCAGTCAGTTACATGTACATTATCATTTCTCATGTATATTGGCTTGTTTACAACAACTCTAAAATTAAAAATGTGTGCATTTAACTATAGGCCTATGTATTTTATGCATGATTACTGGATCTGTTATAATAATAATAATAATAATAATAATAATAATAATAATAATAATAATAATAATAATACATTTTATTTAGAAAATCATCGCCTTTCAAGGTACCCAAGGACACTGTACAAATAAGTAAAATCCAAGAATTACAAAGAACTACTAAAATACAGTACAATCCTTGATTAAATTCACTGATAGTATGAACAGTACAATCAGATAGGGACATAGATTACAAAGAAAAGTCCATAAAAGGTTAATAAAAACAATTAAAAAACAGAGAAAGCATAAACACCCTCAAAGGGCATACAGGAGTACACTGAGCACAAGTCAAAGACTAAATCTAGAGAAAAATCATAGAAAGTGAGTAAATTGAAATTAAGGGACTAACATGAAAGCTAAGCGAAAAAGGTATGTTTTTAACTTGGTTTTAAAAATACTTGTGCTTTGGCGTATATCAAGTGCCAAGGCATTCCACAGTTTTGGACCTGCCACACTAAATGCCCTGTCACCCATGGAGCGAACCCGAGATGCGGGGACTGCTAAGAAATCTGTTACTATAGAAAACTGTTGACTTTTAATCAGTATGGGTTTGCCAGTAGGGGACTAGTTCACCACAGATGTCCGGTTAGAGACCGGAAAAAGCAGCAGAAAGTTTTCTATATGTAGCTTTATTTCGCCTTCGGGGAGGGGGGAGGTACTGTCACGTTTTGATGTATTTAGTTATGTTTAGTAACATAGAGATCTTGTTTCCCCTTGTCTTCGTGATTTTTGGTTTAGTCCTGTTAAGTTTTCCCGCTCCTCGTTTGTGTTCAGTTTTATCACCTGTGTTCATTTAATTATCTTGTTTGGTTCAGTGTATTTAAGCCCTGTGTTTTCCCTGAGTGTTTGTCGATCGTCGTCAATGTATGGTTGTGTGTTAACCCTGAATTCCTGGAGTTTTGTTCTCGTTTGATTTTGAAAGTTTGATTTTGTTAATTAAAACTATTATATTGAAGCTCCCGTGTCCTCGTCTTCAGTCACCTGCACAGCAACCCTGACAGAACGATCGACCTTAAAAAAAAAAGATGGAGAGCTGGAAGCAGGCCTTCGTGGGAACCCGGATGGCCATATTTCGCGGGACCCGTGGAGGTCGTAGGGGATGTGATCGAGTTCTGGTGGTCCCGAGTCCAGTATGGCCTGAGCCCATCGCATGCCCGCCAAAGCCTGAGCCCATTGCATGCCCGCCAGAGCCTGACCCTTTTGACGACCTTCCTGAGCTTCTTCCCCCGGAAACCGTCCAGCCAGAGCCCGTCGCCTGCCCGCCAGAGCCTGAGCCCATTGCATGCCCGCCAGAGCCTGAGTCTGACCCTTATGATGACCTTCCTGAGCTTCTTCCCCCGGAGACCGTCCAGCCAGAGACCGTCCAGCCAGAGACCGTCCAGCCAGAGACCGTCCAGCCAGAGACCGTCCAGCCAGAGACCGTCCAGCCAGAAACCGTCCAGCCAGAGACCGTCCAGCCAGAGACCGTCCAGCCAGAGACCGTCGACTGTCCGCCAGAGCATGAATCCAGTTCCGAGTCCCATGATGTGCTGGCCCCGTCCAGTTCCGAGTCCCCTGATGTGCTGGCCCCGTCCAGTTCCGAGTCCCATGATGTGCTGGCCCCGTCCAGTTCCGAGTCCCCTGATGTGCTGGCCCCGTCCAGTTCAGAGTCCCCTGATGTGCTGGCCCCGTCCAGTTCCGAGTCCCATGATGTGCTGGCCCCGTCCAGTTCCGAGTCCCATGATGCGCCAGAGCCAAAGCCCGTTGACCCAGCGCCAGAGCCAGAGCCCGTTGACCCAGCGCCAGAGCCCGTTGACCCAGCGCCAGAGCCCGTTGACCCAGCGCCAGAGCCCGTTGACCCAGCGCCAGAGCCCGTTGACCCAGACCCAGAGCCCGTTGACCCAGCGCCCGTTGACATCAAGTCTGTTCCCGTTCCTGAGCCTGTCCTTCTCCCCAAGAACATTTTGGGGGGGGGCTATACGCCTTCGCCGTGGCCGGCCAAGGACCCATGGAGGCCTGAAAAAATGACACCACCATGGCCACCTGAAGGGTCCTCACCGCCGTGGCCACCTGAAGGGTCCTCACAAGCACGGCCACCTGAAGGGTCTTCACCGCCGTGGCCACCTGAAGGGTCTTCACCGCCGTGGCCACCTGAAGGGTCTTCACCGCCGTGGCCACCTGAAGGGTCTGCACCGCCATGGCCACCCGAAGGGTCTTCACCACCACGGCCACCTGAAGGGTCTTCACCGCCGTGGCCACCTGAAGAACCTGCACCGCCATGGCCACCCGAGGGTCCCACAGCTCCGCCCTGGACGCCCGAGGGTCCCACAGCTCCGCCCCGGACGCCCGAGGGTCCCACAGCTCCGCCCTGGACGCCCGAGGGTCCCACAGCACCGCCCTGGACGCCCGAGGGTCCCACAGCTCCGCCCCGGACGCCCGAGGGTCCCACAGCTCCGCCCTGGACGCCCGAGGGTCCCACAGCTCCGCCCTGGACGCCCGAGGGTCCCACAGCTCCGCCATGGTCACGCCCACAGCCTGCTCCACCATGGCCACGCCCACAGCCTGCTCCACCATGGCCACGCCCACAGCCTGCACCGTCGTGGCCACGCCCACAGCCTGCACCGTCGTGGCCACGCCCACAGCCTGCACCGTCGTGGCCACGCCCACAGCCTGCACCGTCGTGGCCACGCCCACAGCCTGCACCGTCGTGGCCACGCCCACAGCCTGCACCGTCGTGGCCACGCCCACAGCCTGCTCCGCCCTGGAGGCTTCCCGGACCTGCACTATGCCCTCGTCAGCCTCCAGGGCGCCCACCCTCCCACCCCTTTGGATGTTATACGGCGCGAGGACGCGCCTTCGGGGAGGGGGGAGGTACTGTCACGTTTTGATGTATTTAGTTATGTTTAGTAACATAGAGATCTTGTTTCCCCCTGTCTTCGTGATTTTTGGTTTAGTCCTGTTAAGTTTTCCCGCTCCTCGTTTGTGTTCAGTTTTATCACCTGTGTTCATTTAATTATCTTGTTTGGTTCAGTGTATTTAAGCCCTGTGTTTTCCCTGAGTGTTTGTCGATCGTCGTCAATGTATGGTTGTGTGTTAACCCTGAATTCCTGGAGTTTTGTTCTCGTTTGATTTTGAAAGTTTCATTTTGTTAATTAAAACTATTATATTGAAGCTCCCGTGTCCTCGTCTTCAGTCACCTGCACAGCAACCCTGACAATAACATAACAGAAACAATTCAATAACAAGATAAATACATACAATGAGATGTAGCAGAAATGCTTCCATGAAACATAAGCAACATCATGTCAATACGTGAACACAAAATCAAATCCCTACTTCTATGTGAAGTATCCCTAAACAAGGAGTAGAAAATTAGTAACAAACAAACATAAATGCATTTTAATATCAGATTAATATCAAAATACTACTGTTATTGTGTCACGAAATGCAATTTTAGGAGTGTTTCAGTCGAGAATGTAGTTGTTTAAAGCTCAAATCTGTGGTTTATTTATAAAGAGAGTGCCTATTTGAAAAATCTATCTGACGTTGTCGGAGTTGTGAGATCCAGGCAATCCGTTCAGCGCTCATTATTAGTTCATTCATTATTTTTTCAGGATTATTCATTCAATGAACGAAATGACTCGAAAAAAGATTTGTTCATTTTGATGAACGAGTTCGAACAGGAGAATCACAAATGTGCATCTCAGGACAGAACAAGGCGAGCATTTGTGCTAATAAAACTTTAACTGTTTTATTTATTTTCGAAATGGCGCATCGTTTCGCTAGATAAGACCCTTATTCATCGTCTGGTGTCGTTTAAAGTCATTTGAAGCTGCACTGAAAATCATTTGGACCTTGAACCGTTTTGGATACTATTGAAATCCATTATATGGAGAAAAATCCTGGAATGTTTTCATCGAAATCATTAATTTCTTAATGATAAAGAAAGACATGGACATCTTGGATGACATGAGGGTGATTAAAATAATCAGCAAAAGTTTTTTAAAAAGTGAACTAATCCTTTAACACCGACTGCAACAGCTTTTCCTCGGCTTGTGCTTTGATGTTTGCCGCTGGCTCTGATGTCTCTAGTCTAGTGGTTAAACAATTCATCTATATAGATTAATATAAAGTTTGTAATCTATAGTTTGTTCCATGGCAATTTGTTTTGGCTGAGGGCAAAGTGAAGTTTCATAACTTTATATATTTAGGCTATTTAACTTTAACTTTGTAGCACTTAGAGAGCTGACTTATGTTTGACTGAATTGTTTGCTTTATTTCCCGTTATCTAGCTTCTTATACCTTTTAGGCTGGATTGATCATTAAAACTGACATTTAACAAAAAGAAACAGGGTTGTGTAATTTTATTTAATATATTTTAAAATAATTAGAATATTTGTAATATTTATTTTACATTGTCTTCACTGTATGAACATGTATAATAAAATAAAATGAAACAACCCTGTCTGTTTTTTAAATGTCCGTTTTAATGATTCTTTTTTTTTTTTAAATGAAAACAAAAAAGAAGGGTTGCGTTTTTTATTTCGTGTTACAAATGCAGTGAAGATAATCAATGTATGTGTAGCCTGAACCAGATTTGTGTGGCCATTAATATGTTTAATATTTTTGAGTGGTGTTTTATAATATATTTCGTTTTATTGTTGCCTCAAATATACATAGAGACTATTAGAGAGATAACCGGAGTAGCTAGAGCGTGCTGAGTGACGCAATCAAGAACGCACTGTTCCATTTGCAGAATAACCGGACTCGGACCCATGCAGAGCTATTGACTACAAATTCTAATCAATGCCACCTGCTGGAGATGGGCGGAGCCTAGTGACAGCATGCTCTGACATTGGCTGATTGCCAGAGCAAGTCTCACAGACTCAAATACAAATACAGTTACAATGGGCCTTTTTAACAGTTACACTAAAGGGGACTTGACTTGCTGCTCGTAGGAATGACTGCATTTGCCCAGAACAGAAACCAGTGGCGTAGCGTCTGGGCATGCACGTGCAAATGGGCCCGGGCCGATATGGGGCCCGCCCATGGGGAACTTTTAATTAAAACCAGGTTATTATTTTTTTAAAGTGTAGCCACAATAAATATATTTTTGTATGCCTGTCATGATATATTTCTATAGCGTTTTATTTTTACAGGAGCGGTGAGTCATTATTTCGGCCTGTGGAAAAGCACTAATGGGTGAATATGGCATGAAGAAGTCAACATTCGCGAGATGGACGTATGCCATTAGGCTATTCGTTCTGTGTTTTCTATCTAAACAGTTAGGCTATGTTTAGGTGGTATTTTTCATGTTTTTATCACGCAATCATGTTTTTGATGCGGTGGTGATGCAATTGTAACATGTAAGCCTAAGGGTAGCTGCGGCGATAATTAAAGCTGATAATTAAAGCACCTAAAAGCTGTCACAAAGAACCGGCAAAATCAATGATTATGAATGTCAAATATAGCAAGGAGGATACATTTTAATTGTTTATTAATAAAGATGAAGTTGACGATGCTGACTCGCGATCTAGTGAATGCGCCAGCCAGAGAGAAATGCACATTTCCTTTCATAAGCAGAGAGCAATCTGTTTAGTTTCGTTTTGAATTTGCTCTGTTTACAAGTTGACATTTCAATATAGATATATGTTTCAGGTCTGTGGAGTAGGCTATGCCAACCCGATCTCACGACCAATTCGTACGAATTTGTACGAGTGGCTAATTCGTAACAATTCATACGACCTGACTTTGTAGGATTTTTGCTAAATCGTACATATTTTACGAATTCCAAATTCCTATGAATTCATACGAATGACCTACCCCTGACCCCGCCCCTAAACCTACCCATCACGTGGGTTTAGACAAATCGTACGAATCCGTACGAGTGAGGTCGTATGAATTTGTACGAATTAGCCACCTTTTAATCATTCGTACAAATTCGTACGAATTGGTCGTGAGATAGCGTTGGCTATGCTTATACGCTGAGTTTCGGAGAGACGCGCTCCAGTTCACGCGCGGGCGCCTCGTGATTATCTATTGTCTGCTTTTACTTACTATTATTTATTAAATCCAGGCAATTGGTTGAAAAAACAATGATTAAAATCAAGATACAATTAATTCAAAACGAAATTCACTTTAAATAAAGGCTTTGTGCTTTTCTGTTTGAGGTCTGTGAAAGTTTTAAAGCAGTCTTTAAGTGCCAGTTCAGAGCGCTCGCGTCCGTATAACGGAGGACTGTCACGTCTGTAACATTGTTTTTTCCTCATAAATGCGAACGAAAAATAAAATAAAATGAATATTTTATGTTCGTGGAGAGCCAACCCTTTCGCAGTATAATTCACAGAATTACAAAAAATATATTTTTCCTCCTAAAAGTTAAAGATTTTATGTCACGCATGAATGCGTGTCTATTTCCTAATATTAAATATGATATGTGTAGACTGATATTTTTCTAATGTCTGGACTCCTTTAAGGGAGGAGCCTATGGATAAACAGATGTTTCAATATATTGGAAGGCTATTAATGCTTTTCTGAGAATTTATATTTCAAGTTTTGACTGCAAATGTCATGTCCATAACGCTGGAATTCCCCAATTTTAAATAATTTATCCTCAACTAGTTTTGTGGTGTAGGTCTACGTATTTATTATGTTAACCTCAAATAATATTAATCGTAATTTAAAGATGTGGTAGGCTAGCATTGGATCTGGACGGTAAGGATAATGCTGGGAGTTGGCAGGGGTGTGTCGCGATTCTGCAGGTTCGTGGATCTGAGTGTCACCAATCGCGATTTCGGTTTAGCATTTCGTTACAGCCGTTTTTAGAACGTTAAGTTCTACTTCTGAATAGTTATTTTGGTGAAAAAGTAACTCAAAAATAATACAGGAGTAGGCTAATGTAACCCATTACAATTCTGAGACATTGTAAGGTTATGAATTACTTTTAAAGGGGGGGTGAAATGCTGTTTCATGCATAGTTTTTATAGAGTTTTTTACACTGTTAAAGAGTTGGACTCCCATGCTAAACATGGACAAAGTTTCAAAACTGAAGTTGTAAGTTTGATGGAGTATTTCTGTTCCAAAAATACTCCTTCCGGTTTGTCACAAGTTTTGGAAAGTTTTTTTCGAATACGCAACTGTGTGATGTCAGGTGGGGCGGGATTTCCTTATACGGGTCTTAAGAGCACTTCTCCCAGAAGGGCGCACGCGCAGCTGTAGCCTAGAGCGTGCGAGAGATCAGAGCGCTGCAATAAATAAAATGGCACCAAAAAGTGTGTTTTTGGTTGCCAGGGCAAGACAACACTGCACAAATTTCCAAAGAACCCAGCGTTAAGGGACCTGTGGATGGATTTTGTTTTTCCAGAGCAGCAACGGAGTTGTGCAACTGTTCTTATTTGTTCCCTTCATTTCGACGGTTAGCTATAGTTATAGGCCCAGTTCGACGCCGGATTTGCAGATCGCCTAATACTTAAAGATGGAGCAGTCCCAACGATAAAGGTTCACGGTCGTTAGTTGGAACCGCAGGCGGTGAGTAAAACTGCTTCAAATGTCTGTGTGTTGTTAACTATCGGCGTGTAACGTTAAGCACAGCAAGTCAACAACATGATCATGTACAGTTAATGTATCGATGGAGCATGCGATGTATGGTGTGTGTGTGTTTGTGTGTTTAAATACATTTGTTTAGCTGGCCACTGTAGGTGTCAGTTTGTTTATTGTAAAAATAAATCATGTCCTCATAAACCACGAGTCTGTCTGTTTACAACACACGCAAAAGCTTTGCGCGCTCCCGCCCACACGGCACGCCTCCACCCGCTCGGGTTATTCCGGAAAGACTCAGTACAGCCTGTCTTTCTTTTATAAATATAATAAAACTAAAGACTTTTTGGAGATATGAAGGATGCAATACTACTCTATAGGTACTCAAGATTAACATGAGATTGAGTGAAACTGAGTGTTTCACCCCCCCTTTAAAGGGACTATATGGAACTTTTTCCCCAAAATAACAATAGCCTTTTTATTTTACCATTTATGACTCAAACATCTCCTGTTGAGCATACTGACACCTTGTCCGTTTACAGTGGGTGCACCTATAAGCCTGTATCCTATTTTTCCTATTTTCTGTCGGGCCGGATTTTTCCCGCGCTGTCTGCGGATGTGACGTCAAGCGCGTTCATGTTAAACGTTTCAGATCACTCTGCCACCACCGCTAGTCAGCAAGTAGCCTACACTCGCAAACTTATCTCAAACAATATATGTTTTTGACTGTTCTTACCTCTGTATCCATAATGTTGACCTCCTTGCAGGCAGCAGATGACTTGTGAAGTGTGCACGCACGTACGAGCGCTGCGAGCAGTGTTGCCAGGTCCGTATGCCTGCACTGTTTCCGCGGTGTTGTTTGTGTAGTGCACGGGTTGACGCGATTGTTTTACTCACTGGAACATCATTGTTATCGGGGAAACACCCGGGAACGCTATTTGACTATTTTTGGCCGTGATTGGGTTAGTTTTGAGCTTCAATGTACTTGGGGGGCGGGGTTAGGGGGGGCCCTACCATTTTATTTTGCATATGGGCCCGACTTGCTACGCCAGTGACAGAAACATATTGCCAACACTAACTGCATTATCATTATAATAAATATACATTTGACAAAAGTTGTCCTGACTGAAATACAAACATAAATGTATAATTGAACCAGGATGTAACACGAGTTATACAGTCCAGCAATAACATTAAAGCAGTTTAGTTGTGAATGTTAAAATATAAATCATGAATGTTTATATATTTTCCTGATTAGTCCATGTTTTTGCTAAGCCTTTTATTCAACAGAAATTGTAGATAAACTGAACCTGACAAATACGTTGTAACAACATTGGGTATTACATTAAATTAGCTCAAATTATATATAGGGAATTTGAATAATTAATCATGAATATGATTAATATATTGCATATTACAGTTAAATTATCGAAGTTGAAAATAGGTTGATCGTACATATGAATGATCAATCATAACGAATTATAATTCCTCATTCATATATCAATGGTCCCCTTCCAAATCGATTATATGAGATAACCTTTAATGGAATTAATTTAGCTATCGAACCGTTTGTCCAGCAAACGGCCGTAAGATTAACTCATCAATTTTCCAACAAAAATTATCTCTTTCTTAATAATTCCAAGAAAGCTATTTTCTGGCCATGAAAAATCACCTTCTTGTTATTATAAAAGTTAGGTTACTAAAATAGTAACATATTGTAAAGCTTTGTAGCTAAAGATCAAACAATTCACTGACTTTGTAAATTGAGCATTTTACAGAAACAATTAAGAGTATAATGATTTTAATAAAATGAAACTACGGATACAGAATTCTACATTTAAACACGGGATACATGTATGTACAGTGAACAGTAAAAATAATGAGACAGACGAATAACAAAGAGAGTGAGAGAGAGAGAGAGATTGATCGAGAGAGAGAGAGAGAGAGAGAGAGAGAGAGAGAGAGAGAGAGAGAGAGAGAGAGAGAGAGAGATTGAGTGAGGGAGAGAGAGAGAGTAAGAGGATGAGAGAGAGAGAGAGATTGATCACCAGGGGTGATCGCAGCCACGGCCGCATTAAAGGGTACCTATTATGGCATTTAAAAAATGTTCCTAATAATGTTCTGGGAGTCCCCAACAACAGTTTTACATGCATGCAATGACAAAAAACACTTTTGTTGTCTTATAATATGCATTTATTTTTACCTGATTTGCTCACCGACTCCCAAATGATTCGTTTGACGACTCATTTTTCAAACCCCGCCTTTGCGTGACGCTAATCTGTGGTGATTGGCCAGACGACCCAGTCAGTTATTGTTTGCGTTAGCCCAAAGCTTAAACATATTGATAAAGCACTGCAGTACTACAATACGCTCTATTCTTTATGACAACTCCAATAACAACGACAAACATTTCACATATTTCAAAAAACACACACACAGACCTAAGCGCTGAGCGTAACTGGCACACACACACACACACACACACACAGCTTGGAGACCTAAGCTGCGTTGAGCGTAACTGACACACACACACACACACACACACACACACACACACACACACACACACACACACACACACACACACACACACACACACACACACACACACACATACACACACACACACACACACACACACACACACCACACACACACACACACACACACACACACACTTATTGAGCATGCTACAAAACCCATAAAAGCAAAAATTATTAACAGTACTTACAGGTTGTGATTCGGAGGATGAAGCTGATCCAAATAAACTTGGTACTAAACGTTCCTTCAGTATCAACCGACTCGCGAATCCATGAAAGCAGTGAAAAAAAAGTTCGCTTTTGATTCGCACATCAGAACAGCTCGTCGACATGTTGTTTTCACTGTTTTCTGGCGCGCGCAATGAGTGGGCGTGTCTTATTCAAATAACTTGTACAAGTGACATACGAAAGTTAGAGAAAATGCATCGTTCGTCTATCGATTCATATCAGCGACTCAGAGTCGACTCTTACTTTTGAAAGACAATAACTTTGTATACGTTGAACTTTCATATTTAAAACTTTGCAGGATGCTTTTGTTCACTTAGATCTATGTTACACACTACATGAAGGGCAATTTTCAAAATTCCATGATAGGTACCCTTTAACAATAGGGCTAGGCGGGGCTTAAGCCCCGGGGCCCGAACAAGGAGGGGGCCCTTGATTGGCTGTGGAGCAGATACTACTAGCCATCTGATTGCCAAAGCCTTACCACGCAACGCCCCCGACAAATTAGCCCTGTTATTTAGTAGCGCTTTGCCGAATATTGCATGCATTATCATGGAATCATTATCATTAATATTATAGTGACCGTTCGCAAAGACCCGCCTTTTTTAGTTACTGTGTGACAAGCCAGGCGGCTCTCACGAGTCACGCACATCACGTTCTCACTCACGCACTGAAAAATACATCGCGGGGCAAAGACTAACGTTACACAAGTGAGAGAGAGAGAGAGAGAGAGAGAGAGAGAGAGAGAGAGAGAGAGAGAGAGAGAGAGAGAGGAGAGAGAGAGAGAGAGAGAGAGAGAGAGAGTTCAGAGCAGCTTACTGTTGATATGAAACAAAGTCTCAACTTTCAAATATTGTAACTTAAAAATTAAAGTAATTTAAACAATACCGTTTTCAAGTTCAAGTCCACCGACATTAATCTACTGACAGCTTTGTTGTCGGACAAAATTGCGTATTCGGCGTTATGATTGGCCAGGTCGCCTGTCAATCAAACCCCCGTGGGCAGCAGGAGGGCATGGTGAAATGAAACGTCACGTTTTAATTTAACATAATACATTTATTCTATATTTAACTTGTGAACGATCGTCCTGCTGCTGCACATAGGCCTATAGATGGCTGCCTGGAGTGCCTGCGCCTTATTAGAATATACGCATCAACCAATAATCGCCTCCACAGCGTCATCGTCGAGCCCACACATTTTCGGTAAGTTTGATTATTAACTTGATCAAACTCTATATTCGCCTAAAGGGCTGGCGATAATATATCCGGTAGAAATATGTAAATTTTGCTGAGACATCATGATGTTAGTTTATAAATTAAACGCGTTTTTAATCATTGTGGTTTGGATAGGCGACAAATTATTTTAAACTGCTCAGGCACAGTGAGCAGCGGGAGATAATTCATTTTGTAAATGCTCGTTTTGAGACCATGGTGAACTTGAGAGTTGAGACAGTTTTGCACAGCGCACTTGAGTTCCGACCCTGAGGTCTTAAAGTGACAGTAGCTGCTAATAAAGCTGCTGTCGCCATTTGTGCCCATAATGTTAATCAAACATCAGAAAGTAATTTACTGCCCTTGAATGAATCACTTTTGTAAAATTAATAAGAATGAATGTTGAATTTATAGTGAAAACTATGTATTGTATATTTGATTACTTTATACAATATAATATTATTCAGTCCTTTAAGTTTTTCAAGGTCGATTTCTTATGTGCCTTTGTTCTATTGTTATTTGTGACTCTTGTCATCGGTAAGCTTGAGATTCTTTTCTTAAGCTACTATTAATTTTTGTGATATTGAAATTGGTCACAAGAGTTATGAAATTTTAGTGCCATTAAATTTTGATATGATAAAAAATCGTTTTAAAAGTAATATAACTTAACTGTGAAGTATATCATGTCACAAGGTGACAAATCCAGCGGAACTAATTTCCGCTAGGAGTGCGTTCCCCCCGGGACGATTTCACTGACACACCGCGCTGGTTTGCTTGTTGTCAGTTGCCATGACAGCGGCAGCTGATTAGCTAAGCGGTACCAGGTGCGGGTGTTTGGTGTGGGGATGTGTGATTGGGAAACACGGCTTTGAGAAGCAGTTAAAAGGAGAAGGAAAAGGCATTCGAGTGTGGTACTCCCCGGGAGAAAGTCGATTACTTTGGCAGTGGTTTGGATTCGCTGGGATCTTTTGGAGCGGCTGTGAGGATCTGTCTGTAAAGGGGTGCAACGGTGATTGAGGAAGTGCAAGCTGGAACGGGAATTGGATGTGAAGTGAGTGCCTTGTGGCGATCGAGTCAGGATTGGAGAATGCCATCACTCGAGAGAGAGAAAGCTAAGTAAGGAAACACTGTATCCGTGTGCATGCATGTCTTACACTGGATTGGATAAGGAATTGAGAAGTGTGTTGACCACAAATATAATTACCACTAAGAGTGTGAACTGATTCATCTTTGAAACCCTGATATCTTCTTCGGAGTGTGAAAGAGTGTTGACTACGCTGTGTCCCAGGCGATGCGAAATTCTCTGCATCTCATTAGCTTCTGAGTGTTGATTCGGCATAGCAGCGGAGAGATTGAACGCTGGGTGAGTGCTGGCCTTATTGCACTAATATTTGAGAGTGGATTGCGGTATCTAAATTGAAGTGTTACACAGTATCGGACTTGACGTGAAGTTGCAGTGTGGGGATATTCATGTTATTTAACCGCCAGTACCCTCCAGTTCACATTCTCACCGGTGTTCGCAGAACGAGCCCTCAGGTTGGATGTGTATGTTCCACTTCGGCCACCAGGTCCCATGATATGGGAGGGGAGTGTGATTGTCCTGTTTATCCAAATAGAACGTTCCTCTGCCACCGCCGTCTTGTGTACTGCCTGATCGGAGGAAAGACACACCCCAGTCTGAGTGTTGCCGTGGAAACCGCCCAGTCCAGCCGTAAGCCGATCCTCCATGTTATGAAGGGATTATGTTCATTCTTGCATCAAAGGCTTTGTCTATTTAAATAGAAGATTCGTCCGCCTTGGCCGTCTTGGGTGCTGCCTTTCCAGAGGAGAGACACATCCCAGCAACTACACCGCTGGTTCAGAACCACCCGCCCCAGCCATGAGTCCCTATTTCACTGAAATAGAATTGAACCTGCCAACTTGTCTCTGTCTCAAATTAGAGGATATCCTTGTCTCCGTCTGGAGCCGTCAAGGGCGGAGAGGCACCCGGAAGACCCTTCACCTGTTGCGTAGTAACGTCACGATGGAGACTTGCTTACCCTACTACTTACCTGACCGGCAGCGAGTCCCTCTCCTGGACCCCGTCGCCCCCTGTGCCGATCATCTGCCGAATAGCGGACGCTTGGGAGACACCTACCTGCTATCCACCTGTCCTGTGGAGAGAGTTCCCTTCTGGCCCGTGGTCCCGGCCCTGGCCTGCCTGAACCGTCGTCCAGCCGTAAGTCCCTATTTCACCGAAATAGAATTGAACCTGCCAACTTGTTTCTGTCTCGAATTAGAGGATATCCTTGTCTCTGGCTGGAGCCGTCAAGGGCGGAGAGGCACCCGGAAGACCCTTCACCTGCTGTGCAGTAACGTCACGGAGGAGACTTGCTTACCCTATTACTTACCTGCTACCCACCTGTCCTGTGGAGAGAGCCCCCTTCTGGTCCGTGGTCCCGGCTCTGACCTGCCCGAACCGTCGTCCGCCTGTCTTACGTCAAAGAGAACCTCCTTACCACATTACGTCTGTCTCGAATTAGAAGATATCCTGGTCTCTGGCTGGAGCCGTCAAGGGCGGAGAGGCACCCGGAAGACCCTTCACCTGCTGCGCAGTAACGTCACGGAGGAGACTTGCCTACTCTACTACTTACCTGACCGGCAGCGAGTCCCTCTCCTGGATTCCGTCGCCCCCTGTGCCGATCCTCTGCCGAATAGCGGACGCTTGGGAAACACTTACCTGCTACCCACCTGTCCTGTGGAGAGAGCCCCCTTCTGGTCCATGGTCCCGGCCCTGGCCTGCCCGGACCGTCGTCCGCCTGTATTACGTCGAAGAGAGCCTCCTTACCGCATTACGTACCTGCACGCCAGACGGGCGTTCGACTGCCCCCTCCTCTGTGGCTGCCAGGAACCCGGGCCCCTGCGGTGAACCCCTCGGTCCCCTCCTCCCTGGAAAGAGAGACGAAGCCCGTATTAAGACTTTTTAACCTTTGCTTTTACTCAATAAAGATTGTTACTTTTAGAAATTCTCCTTGTCTGTTTGGTCTCTGGCACGCTCCTCGAGGTGGTCCTGGGTTCGAGGGGTGGGTGCAGTCTGGCTTGGCCCCCCCGACCTGTGACAATATCATAGATGGATAAAATGACTCATATAATGATAGAACATTTAGCTCATGTAGTTGGTGACCTGAAGTGGTGGGGGGCCCTGCAGTAACTCATAGCCCCGGGGCCCAGTAAGCTCTTAATGCGGCCCTGATCGCAGCATGGCAAAATTCACAGACAACGTAACCCTTAGAGAGACAACAAGAAATCACATAAATCAAATCAATAACCTATACTTGCATATGGTTCTCTTTGTGTTGCTGAGGAACGCAGAGTCGTGTGCGTGTTTGGCCTTCGGTGCTATAGGCGTGTTCTCTCGTGTCTTCTGGGGCGAGCAGACTCGCGGGAAGTTTAAAGGTTCACCGAACGTGAAGTTGCCAAGGAAATAATTCAGAGTTCATCTCCCGTGGAGGGAGAGGCGAATATGAAAATAAAACTGAGTAAAGAAAATAAAAACGGAGGAAGCTCCCTAAAAGGGAGCCATGGGACCGGAAGCCTCTCACAGGGACATTGCTCTCAAGTTCTCAGAAGTGCTGAAGTGCTCAGTTCATTTTTGGTTCTTAGTTCTCCCTAGAGAAACTTCTGTGTCAGTCTCTTATGGAGAGGAGGGGTTCACGCCCGCTTCGCATACGTGACCAATAATCTTAAGAGTGTCCCGAGCGGGAAAAGTTCTTCTTTGTCTTGTCAGGATAATTTATGATGGTATAAAATTGTATCATTTCTACACAGAAAGATTGTACACACATAACAATACATTTTACTGTAATATCATATGTATGACTGGCTCGGTCACATCACAACGGTCACACAGATACCAAGAACAAGTAGGTAACAAACAGAAGGACATGGTTACATCCATATGCAGAATTACAAGCATTTTAAAGTTTGATTAACACACAATAAAATTGTCAGTACTTCCCGTATGGCATGTGAAGACATCTAAGCACAAAGATGAATACATTTAAAACATTTAGAGGTACTTTTCTCTGAAAAGTTAGTTCCATTCCTGGTGTTTGTGTGTTAATGTGTGTGTGTCTGTATCAGAGTTCAGTCAGCGTTTTCTCCGGGCAATTCTGTGTTATATACAGTAAGGACATTTCTATCCTAAGTTGCATACAAAGGACGTTTGTCTGCGGGTATGTGTGGTGTGTGTGTGTAGGTATCCTTATGATCAGCATCTGTCCATCCGTGGTGTGTACCACGTGAGGGTTTTAGTTCTCAAGAGGGTTTAGTTCAAGACAAAAGGGTAGTTGTGTTTGTAAATTCACTTATCAGCCTAGCGGCGTAAGAAGACAATAATTGATGAGAGGGGGAACATTTTTGCTTGAGACTGAATGGTGGCAGTCTTATGCTGGTGACTGGACAAGGGTTCGCGAACAAAGGGGACCTGTTTCTTTATTGCGCAGTGCGTCGTAAACTAAGTTAATTAATGACCTGATGGCGGTCACCAAATCACATGATTCAAGGTTTTGTGAATTAAACATATATGTGTTCATATTTGTTCAGTAGTGAAAGGAAAGCAGGATTCGCTCAGTGGCTACAACGTCAATATGCAAATATAGAGAAACAGAGGTAGACAAACACAAATAAGGAGGAAGTAAAAAATGAAAATTTATTTTAGAACAATAAACAAATGATGTGATGAGCTGAATGAGGGATGAGAGCAGATATAATAATCACGTAGTTTAAATCTGCAGACAGAAACATCAGACTCAGGACAGAAACACACGACCTCTAAAGTAAGAACATGTTCATTCTTCAAACACAATTACACTTTCAGATGTTAATATTGGCTCAATGATTGTGTTTCATTAATGTGCTGTCATGTTACTGAAACTGTCATCCAAAATTAATCTGAATCTTGATTTCTCAGTTTTTCAATGTGTTTTTCCTCAGAAATGGACCAAATTCTACATTTCATTCTTCTTCTCATTGGTGAGTGTGTTTGTTGTTTTATTTATGGTTTATAGTTTCATCAGGTTTGACCCTGTTATGAAAAGCATTAAATCAAACGCTCTCTTTCACAGCTCTCTGCTCCGTATCTGAATGTGTTCAGCGTCAGTATCACTTTATAAATGTGAACAAGACCTGGACTGAAGCTCAGAGACACTGCAGAGAGAATTACACAGATCTGGCCACCGTTGACAACATGAACGACATGAACGAGCTGAAGAAGAGTGTGAATGATGGAGGTGTTCAGTATATCTGGATTGGGCTGAATAAGACGAGTGTTGATAAATGGCAGTGGTCTTCAGGAGAACCTGCGCTCTATCTGAACTGGGGACCTGGACAACCTAATGGTGGAGTTGAGGAGTGTGTTTTCATGAGAAATGGAGAATGGCATGATTTGTCATGTAGTAACGGCCTGACTTTCATCTGCAGTTCATCTAACAACAGTAAGTGCAGCTCCATACAATCTCAATAGACATTCATTTATAAAAAAGACACCATATACACATAATTTGTAACAGGTAAGAAAGATCTACAAATTATACATAACACATTTACAAGTGATGAATAGTATACTCTTTAGATTAAGGGATGCAGAAAGCTTTGTAAACACTGTGTAGTGTGCACTGCAGTGTAAGTGCTGACTGGTGAGGGTATAGACAGATTCTTCTCTGACACACTCTATCACTATAGATCCACACAGAACACAAGTCTGTGTAAATGAGTGAAAGGATTTAACATAATCCACTGCAATCCACTGACTGAGGCATTTATAAATGTGTATCCGCTTCAAAACAAATCAATTACTTTTCTTAAAAAACTGCTTTAGCATTCCTGCATGTTTGTGCTTTTAAACTGACCAGCTTACAACTTAAAGATACATCAATAAATTAAATACTGATCATGTTCATTACTAATGTTTGTTCATTATTTGTTGATGATTAAACATTGTTTATTGAGATAATGATACTAAAACAATTCTGACATAAATACTTCAATGATTTATAAGTGATAAATAATGTATCAACTAATAACCTATCAACTATCTACTATTGATCTGTTCAATTTATTTAATGATTTACATTTTTTTAAGATAACTTGCAACGCGTAAATAATTAGCATACCACTTATTAATAATTTTACAAACATGTAGTCCTGTTTTGTAAATTATTAGATCATCATTAACTAATAACTTACGTTACTTATAACAGAATTAACATAACATTCATAACATTTTAGCATATCTCTTATTGCTCATTTATGAATATATAGTCATGTTTTGTAAATGATTAGGTCATCATTTTCTAATAATTAAAAAATGACTAACGGAATTAACAAAACATTTATAAAAGGGTTAGCATATCAATTATTAATAATTAATGAATGTATAGTTATGTATTGTAAATGATTAGTTCATCATTAACGTGTGTTATATTACTGGGTTTTTTCTAAGAACTACAAACATATTAATATAATCTCTGTGTCTGAATCCAGTGTTCTAGAGAAATATGTAACAAAACATAATAGAAAAATATAAAGTTACAATAAAATTATCACAAAAATTCACAAATATAAATTCATGTTATATCAGCAAAATCATCATGAATATTTGGAATATATGATCAGCAATAGGATCAGACTTTGAATGACGTGTTTCTGATGCTTCCACCACTGCTCTTATTCACATTAAACACCATAAACTGACATAAGAATAATAAACAAATTGTTTAATGAATCTGTTTCCATTTGTTTTTCTTAAAGTGAACACAGGACTCGTCTTTGTCAATGAGACGAAGAACTGGAGAGACGCTCAGAGTTTCTGCAGACAGAATCACACTGATCTGGTCAGTGTGAGGAACCAGAATGAGAATCAACAGATTCAGAAGTTCATCAATGATAGTCACATATCTAATGATGTCTGGATCGGTCTGTTCAGAGACTCATGGCAGTGGTCAGATCAGAGTAACTCCTCATTCAGATACTGGAATACTGGTGAACCTAATAATGAAGGAGGAAATGAAAACTGCACAAAGATCGGACCAAACGCTCTGGGTAAATGGTATGACGACCCCTGCAGTGGCCAACTTCCTTTTGTGTGTCATGAAGGTGAGCAGATCCTCACAAACACACACAATCCATCCATCACCTCCAGATATCTTAAAGTTCACGCTACATGTCTGACATGACAAATTCCTCCACAGTGTTTGTTCTGCATGTTGTTTTTGATCAGTCTCTCTCTAGTTTTTGCTTGTGGTTTGTTTTGTGTCCAGATAAACTGATTCTGATCACTGAGAATCTGACGTGGACTGAAGCTATGAGATACTGCAGACAGAATTATACGGATCTGGTCTCGGTTCTTTCAGTCAAGATGCAGAATAAGGTGATGAATGTGGTTAAACGTGCGTCTACTGAGGCGGTGTGGTTGGGTTTACGTCACTCCTGCACTGTGGGCCTCTGGTTCTGGGTGAGCGGAGAGACCGTGTGCTATCAGAACTGGGCTCCAGGGAACGGCACAGGAGACGAGGACTGTGTGTCTGCAGTGAGATCTGGAGCAGTTCAGTCTGGAGGAGATCAGCTCTGGATCAGCCGTCCTGAACACCACAAACTCAACTTCATCTGCAGCAGATATTAGGAGTGAAGGATATAAGTGTGTGTTCTTTTATTACTGGCTATTTTTTGTAAAACTGGCAAACACTTCTTGTACTCCTTTAATCAGTGCTTATATCAATTTACAATTATAATTTCTGTAACTGAAGATTATCGAGCAAGTCTTTTTGATATAAAATTTTAAAATACCATTGCTCCATGAAATCAAAATAAAATTTTAATATGTGGATATTAAATTGCATTATATGTTTAATATTGAATATAACTCAATATTTTTGACAGTTGATTTCATGGGATTTTGGTGGTTTGGCTACTTTCTTCTAATCACTCCTGTGTTTTGCACTGGTCATATAATTAAAAATGTAATTGTTTAAAAAGTGATTGTGAGCATCAATGTTTGTCTCAATGAAATAGTTTATTCTTAAAGGAAAAATTGGAAGTTGAGTGTAAAATATCTTGTGAACTGTATTTGATGTTGAAACTAATTCAAAGGACACAAACACACAGACACAAAATGATGATTAATATAAAGACGTATATAGTACATCACAACATGAATTTGTGGTATGGCACATGTACTCTGCACAAAATTCGGAAGTGACAGAAAACTGACTTTACATGTTAAAGGAAATATTTACAGCAAGACAATGAACACTAAAAAAAATGCTTTTTTTCTGTAGTTTCATGACTGACTTAATTTAGAAAATTACGCATTAATTAATATGAAAAAAAAACTGCTGTTGTGAAATATCACTGTAATGCATTAACAAAAAGATCTGTGTGAAATTATTATCGGGGCCGAGCGCAAAGACAACAAACCATGCCAACATGTCTGGGAGTGTCAGACCAACTGCAACAATGAGCAATTAAAGACATTTTAAGATGATTTTAGGCAAAATAGGTGAAAAAATTATTTATACAGTCACTAATAATATGATTTAATGGTTTGTCAATTTTGACCATTAGGTGGTGCAGTTACAAAATTGATGTGGTGTGGTCAGAGACAATGACAAATGACAAATACAAAGTTTGGTGTTAATATGTCAAGGTATTGTAGAGATAAAGCCTTGTTACGAACCCAGTGTGGGTCATATTGTGTGGGTTCGGTTGTCTTTGTGACTTGTGTTGTAGGTTGGAGTTGGAGTGAGTGACGTCATGATGACTGATGGTTTACACCTGCGCTAGAGCTGATGCCGGCAAACTAAAGCAGCTCCCTTCGGTCGTGACGGGGTGTGCTCTCCCCTCGTGCCATTTTTGTTGTTGTCTTAGTTATTGTCTTGTTCCCGTTTTGGTCTATTATCTTACTTTATTACTTTTACTTTAATAAATGTTATTCCTTTTTCATACCACTTTAACGTGTCATCTCCTTCTTTGTCGCGGCTTGCGAGCCGGCCGTGACAAATGGGGGCTCGTCCGCTCATTTGCTAATCTTTGAAAATTCCTGTTATTTGTCGACGTGATTTGAGAAGCGTTTTTGTTGCATTCGATTATTTTGTAATGAACTTGGCACGTTCATTAACCGGAAGAATGCTGTTAACGCTATTGTTTGAGATCTCTTACTCGTCGTTTGGAAGGAAATGCGCATTGAATTTATTTGTTTGAGGACATGTTGCTGTATCCTTTGTTAGCTGTTCTGTGCTGTTTCTAAGAGGTAAGTGATTTTGCAAATCTTATTGTGGGGAGAATATTGTTGATGTTCCCTTGTTAGGTGTAGCTGCTTGGTCCCTTTTGGAACAAGTAGGTAATGTATCTTTTTTATTTTTGTGTGGTGACCGTGAGTAGAGCAGTTGTCTCGGGAGCACATCCGTGGTATGAGTTAGTCGCCAGCGTGCTGGTTGCTTTTCTTGTACCAGCGGTAGTTGGTGCTTAAATACCCCTCGCCAGTAACCACACGAAGATTAGGGGTGAGTTAGCTAGTTGTTTTTTCCTATAGATAGGGAAAGGGAACCTTTTATTCCTACCATGTGAGGTTTGTGAATCACACTATTAATTGTAACGTATATTTTAGAGGAGGTATGTCTAATCTCATAGAAGATTTTATTATTTCTCCCTCGGAAGCATTACTTGAGTCGTTTACAAAAGATCAGTTGTTTAACATTGCGGAGCATTATGAAATCGAACTTGAAGATAAGAGATTAAAAGAGAGTACAAATTAGAGAAACAATTAAAACAAAACTGATAGAACAGGCTATATTGATTGAAATGTCTGATACAGCTACTGCTAGTCAAAGTAAACCACCTACGGGTTTGTTAACTTTTGAACAACAAGAGAGGTTATTGCTGTTACAGCTTGAACAGGAGCGTGTAAAATTAGAAATGGAGCGTGAGAGAAATAGAACTAAACAAACAGATATAGAGCTGCGGAAATACCGCTTGGATATGATAAGAGAAGGCAGAATAGATGATGGTTCAGAAGATGCTTTTCAGGGTGCTTCTAAAATGTTTGACACGGCGGGAAACTTGCGTTTGATGCCTAAGTTTAGTGAATGAGATCCGGATACATTTTTTTACCTTGTTTGAACGGATTGCGGAAGCGAGAGGTTGGCCCAGTAAGGAACGTACACTACTTTTACAGTGCGTGCTTACTGGTAGAGCTCAGGAAGTCTATTCTTCTCTTCCAGTCTCAGACTGTAACGATTATGACCTCGTAAAAGCATCAGTTTTGAAGTCGTACGAGTTAGTACCAGAAGCGTACAGACAAAAATTTAGAACGTTGTCCAGAGGTTTTAATGTTGCTCATGTTGAGTTTGCTAGAGAGCTAAGTACAGCATTTAGTCGCTGGTGTATGGCATCTGAGGTAACCACATTTGAGGAATTGACAGACTTAATCGTGCTGGAACAGTTTAAAGGTCCCGTTCTTCGCGATCCCATGTTTCAAACTTAAGTTAGTGTGTAATGTTGTTGTTAGGGTATAAATAATATCTGTAAAATTATAATAAAATTATATCAAAGTTCAATGCCAAGCGAGATATTTTATTTAACAGAAGTCACCTACAGCGAACGGCCGGTTTGGACTACATCCCTCTACTTCCTTCTTTAATGACGTCAGTAAAAAAGTTCTCTGACTAACCTCCGCCCACAGGAATACTCCCTCAACTCGCGCACTTCTTATAACTTACTGTTTACTCAGCTCTTACGGTGATTTTCTGAAGTAAAACTGACGCTTCATCTTTTGTGTGATGTACAATAAACTTTATTAAACTCATTAGTATATTTTTGATCATGATTCGGACCTGGTCCGACACAGCAGACTTGTAGCTAGGCTATTAATAATGCTGGATACATTCAAGCAGATGACAAATACGCTATAATAACCGCAATTAAACTACTAAACTATACCTGTTCCATCTCTATACAGCCCTCTGACTCTGTAGGCATTATTGTCCGACTCGAAATGAACACCGTTACTGAGAGTTTCTGATGTTATCATTATTCCATGAGATGAAATTGTCCTAAGAGTCTGAGTGCGAGCTCTTGAAGCTCCGCCCCCTGTGTCGTGCAGCAGCAGCTCATTTGCATTTAAAGGGCACACACTAAAACAGAGCGTTTTTCTGAGTCCTCAAAAAAGACAATTTAAACATGCTGTAAAAAATGATCTGTTGGGTATTTTGAGCTGAAACTTCACAGACACACTCTGGGGACATCAGAGACCTATTTTACAAACTTGTAAAAAGGGGCATAGAACGGGACCTTTAAGAATTCTGTACCTGCTCGTATTGCAACATATATAAATGAGCAGAAAGCGGACACAGCTGCTAGAGCTGCTGAATTAGCCGATGATTATGTGTTAACACACAAAAATTTTGAGTTTCGGAAAAGGGATGAATTTTTCGAAGATAAAGGAGGACGTATGTCTAGAAATTCGTCTCATGTCTGTAATTACTGCCATGGTAGAGGCCACTGGAAAAGTGAGTGCCCTGTGCTTAAAGCCAAGAGTAAAGGGGGAAAGTTTTCTCACCTTAAACCAGCTGCACTTGTAGCACCAGTGTTAAGTCCTGTTAAATCCTTGTGTGAAGGATTTCCTAAACTGGGTAACCTTTTGGGAGATGGTGATTTTGCGCCTTTTATCACCCACGGACATGTGTCAATGATTGGTACAGAGATAAAAATTCCAGTAACAATATTGAGAGATACGGGAGCTTCGGAATCTTTTATATTGGAGGATGTGTTGCCATTTTCAGTTTTGAGTGACACTGGTACTAGTGTTCTTGTTAGAGGAATTGGGTTGGATATGGTGTCTGTTCCTTTACACAGAGTAACGTTG
Organism: Chrosomus eos; assembly: GCA_036326025.1. NCBI lineage: Eukaryota > Metazoa > Chordata > Actinopteri > Cypriniformes > Leuciscidae > Chrosomus > Chrosomus eos. Next base: position 47,727 of record JAZAVI010000306.1, on the reverse strand, counting down.
TCATCTGGGCTTGTGAGTGGTGAAGTAGTGATTGGAGTACGTCCGTCACTGCCCGTGGATGGGGTGGATATAATCATGGGGAATAATTTGGCAGGGGGTAAGGTGTGGCCTGATACCTTTTCACCTCCTGTGGTTTTATCTGTTCCTCTTCCAGGTCCTGACGAGAGTCACAAGAATTATCCGGAAGTGTTTACTGCATGTGCAGTAACGCGTTCCATGACCTCTGCACAGCCAAGGGTAATTCCTGATTCTGCTGTAGTACACTGTAAAAAAAAAACACAGAAAAAAACGAGCAAATGCATGGCAGCACAGGGTGCCAAACGTTTGCCATTAATGAAAATAACAGTAAAACCCCATGAACTGAAATAACATGTTTACACAGCAACATGATAAAAGAACATTGACCATACAGTACTATAAAATGTTTAAAATGTAATCTGAAATAACATATTTTGTCTGTATAATTGCAAATACATGCATAGACCATTAAATGTAATGGCATTATTTGACTGTAAGTTCCCGTAACATGTTTAAACCTTTATTTAATAAAACTTGTTTTAACTGTAAATGTAAAAACATGCTATAGCAGTCATTTAACTAAACATGATTTGAATGTAGATATAAATGACATGTTGACACCATTATTTCATAAAGCATGTTTTGACTGTAAACTGAAATCATGATTTAATCATTATTTAACAGATTTTGACTGTAAATTAAAATAACATGTGTTGACCGTTATTTGAAATAACATGTGTTGACCGTTATTTGAAATAACATGTGTTGACCGTTATTTGAAATAACATGTGTTGACCGTTATTTGAAATTACATGTGTTGATCGTTTTTTTTTAAAAAATGAACTGTGATGGACCGTAATTTTGAAAGGCATGTACAGCATTTTGATTTTGATTATGGCTTACAGATAATTTTATATGTAGTTCATGAAATGTATGTTATATGTCACACAAAAAGTCATTAGAGAAAATCAATACTATTTTTCCCTCTTTATTTTCTTATGTTACATTAGTTTACATTGTAAATAACAACAATATTAAAAACTTTAAAAAGTGCTACCATCATCTGAACATTGCTTATGCTTAAAATACAACATTGACAATTCAAATTAATTTTATCATTACATCTTCCACAAACTACACTTCGAACAGAACAATGGTCTCCAATTCAATCTCCATGTTGATGCCTTTAAAAAATAAGAGAGAAAATGGTTAGATATCATACATCACTATATTCATTATCATGTCTGATCATGTTACTCTTTTTAGACGTTCTTGCGTTTCTTACATAAAAAAATATGTTCATTAAATATGTACACTTACAAATGTTATGATGGTCCACGACTCCTTACTTCTTCAGACAGATTAGTGATGTGACCTCACCCACTAACAAGGCCAAGGCGAATGGTAAGTGTTTAAAAAAACTCTGTTGACGTATCATCCAAGGTAATTTAAAAGGTAATTGGCAACAGGTGAATACAATTACAATGGCTAATCACTTACATTTTTCAATCTTATTCTTAATGTTTGATGCAAGTTGCATTAAAAGGTACTAAATAGGTTTCAGAATTGTGTTGTTGTTGTTTTAGAACGTTGTTTTCACAATCATTTAAGAACACCCCTATGCATGGACAACGGATTTCATCTTTGAGGTGTGTTACCTTTAACCATATGGATGATGATGTATTTGTGCAAATTTTGTGATTGCTCTCTGAAGACAGTTAAAGGATATGTTCATCATCAAATCTTACACAGACATGAAGCAAATGCTCAATTTCCATGTTGCTTCCCAGAATGCAAATGTAAATTCTCAAAATACAATGCTCTCAAAGCTCATGTTTATCGCCATCACAAAAGACAACATACTCATTTTGTTGATTTGACGGGCGCGTTTGTTTGCAACAATACAGACTGTCAACAACAATTTACAAACATGAACAATGTCCTTTCTCATCTCAGGTCACATTTAGCCAAGGGAGAGGTGGTGTGTTGTCCTTTTGAAAAATGTGACAAAAATTTCAGTTTAAGATCAAGTTTCACTGCCCATGTTTCACGAAACCACAGGACTTCTACATTTGCACAATTACGGATTATGGATACTTTATCTGAGCAACCTTCTTCAGCATTTTTTGATGTTACTGAGGATGAGGTTGATGAAAGTGAATTCACAGACTCACTGATGAAATGTAACGCAAAGTCATTGTACATGAAAAATCTCTGCCTGTTTTATATGCAGCTACAAGCCAAATACCTGGTGCCATCGTCAACCATTCAGATGATTGTGGAGGAATTCAGTGGTTTAAATTATATCTGTCATCAGTACACACAGAAGATGTTCAGGGAAATACTCAAGTCAAAAACGGCCCTTTCACAATGTGATATTGAATCTGTGGTGCAGAATTTGCAAGGCCAAGATTTACATTCAGCTTGTAATTTATTACTTTCCACAGAATACCAAAGAAGACAGTATTATCAGAAAAATTTTTCATACGTGCATCCACAAAGTATGTGTCTTGGTCGTGATGAGAACCGAAACCAACGTTATGCACAGTATATTCCATTGAAGAACACTTTAAAAACCATGTTAATAGACCCAGTGGTGTGGGAGCAGTGTGCCAAACATCAGCATGTACACTCTTCTGTGTTCTCTGACATCTGTGATGGCTCTGTATTGAAGAACTGGTTGAGCTAGTGTGTGCTCCCAAGATTACCACTGCACAGATTGCATATCTAAATGTCTTAATACCAGAATATCTGGAAACAAGAAAGGAGCTGTTTCCTGGTGAAAATATGAAACCAAAACATAATTACATGCTTCACTATACGTCACTCATTTTAAGTCTTGGACCTTTAATTCGTTTATGGTCATTGAGATTTGAAAGCAAACATTCCTATTTCAAAAGAAGTGTGAGAAGAACACAGAACTTCAAAAATGTATGCAAGACATTGTCACACAACCATTAACTTCTTCAAGCATATGTTCACTCACGGTCATTTTTTCCACCAAAGCTTAAAGGTGTTGACTTGGCCACATACTCTCCTCATTTGTACAGTGATGCTGTGTGCAAAGCTGTTGAGACAAGCTTGCTTAATGAACCAGACTTTGTTTCAACACGGGTAGAATACAAGGGTACCCTGTACAGGAAAGGAAACTTAATTTGCCTTAAATGTGAAGAGGAGTATTCTATTTTACAGTTTGGACAGATTGAGCTGATTTTCGTGAAAGATGATGAGGTGACTTTCCTTGTGACTCCCCACCCCTCAGTGTATTTGCATGATTATGGACTTTATGAGATTTTGTCTGCGACAAAGGAATTAATTTGTGTAAATGCTGAGGAATGTTGGGATTATTATCCCTTAAATGAGTACAGTTTTATGGGACTGAAGGTCATTACTCTGAAGCACAGCGTTGTTCATCTGTAAAAAGGATAAACTGTCCTCTCCCAACAGAAATGGATGCATTGTTGACTTTTATTGAGAATGTGTTCCCAAACCCTATAACTTCAAAGCTAGCCATAGAGGGTTTGAACAGCCTAGGTGTGGAGACCATAGATGACCTACAGTTTTTGAAAGAAGATGATCTAGGTGGCTTTCTGAGACCGATTGAAGCAAGAAAACTAATAGCCCAAATCCCAAGTAAGTTTTCAAATCAATGGTTGTTTTTACATATACACTAGTCAACATTTGAAGCTGATCCAAAAGTTAATTAAGTTCACAAGAACAGGTATTGGTTTTAAGACAACTATTATGAAAGGTTTGATCCACTTTAAATGTTGACTTGTGTACATGCATACAATTAGATGAACTGGAAAAACAATACCCCAGTCTCTTTTATTCTGTACTTTGTTAGCTGTACTCTTTACTTGTATTACAGTATGTCAATGTGTTTCTTGTTTCTGCAGTATGGTTTTTAATGCAGTTTTTTGTTTATGCCATGTAGATATTGCTTCCACTCTGCAAAACACTGCCAATGATTTGTCTGCTGAATACACTTCTGATGCATCAGGTTCACCTGCTCCTGGATGCTCAATTTCACCATCCACCTCTTCAAGTGGAAGACGTGAGTAAAACGCTGATACAACATTAAACAATCCACAAACATTTTGAAAGCAAAACATGTAATTTATCAATTCTTGTAATTCATATACAGAGAATTTGCAATGTGAGCATGCCCAGCCTTTAGCACGTCTGGCAAACAAATTGTGCCACACGCAGTTCACAGAGCGATATGTATATGTATACAAATCTGCAGATTTATTGTACCCTAGTCAACATTTGAAGAGTTTTGGGTATTGGTTTTAAAGGATTAGTTCACTTTAAAAAAAAACTTTTGCTGATAATTTACTCACCCCCATGTCATCCAAGATATCCATGTCTTTCTTTCTTCAGTCGAAAAAAAAATTAAGGTTTTTGATGAAAACATTCTAGGATTTTTCTCCATATAATGTTCTTTACTGGGATCCAAACGGTTCAAGGTCCAAATGACAGTTTCAGTGCAGCTTCAAATGGCTTTAAACGACAACAGACGATGCATAAGTGTCTTATCTAGCCAAACCATCGCTCATTTCTAAAATAAATAAATAAAAAAAGTACGTTTTATGCCTTGCTCTGTTCTGTGATGCGCGGTCGTGACTCTCTTGTTCGAACTCGTTCATCAAAATGAACGAGTCTTTTTTCGAGTCATTTCGTTCAATTTGTTTGTTGAATGAACGAAATGACTCGGAAAAAAGATTTGTTTTTTTGATGAACGAGTTCGAACAGGAGAGTCACGACCGCGCATCACAGAACAGAGCAAGGCATAAAACTTACTTTTTTTATTTATTTATTTTAGAAATGACCGATCGTTTTGCTAGATGAGACCCTTATGCATCGTCTGTTGTCGTTTAAAGCCATTTGAAGCTGCACTGAAACTGTCATTTGGACCTTGAACCGTTTGGATCCCAGTAAAGAACATGATATGGAGAAAAATCCTAGAATGTTTTCATCAAAAACCTTAATTTCTTTTCGACTGAAGAAAGAAAGACATGGACATCTTGGATGACATGGGGGTAAGTAAATTATCAGCAAAAGTTTTTAAAAAGTGAACTAATCCTTTAAGACAACTTATGAAAGGTTTTGATCCTCTTAAAATGTTGACTAGTGTAGTTTGATGGTACAAATCAAACTGTGATGGCACGGGGCCTCAAAACATTGATTTTGGAAATTGCATACATTGTGATCCGTACATGTGCCACTGTGGTGATTACCTGGTGCATGAATGGCCAAAACGTCACCAGTTGAGTCCGCAGCTTATGCCAGCGGAGAGTGAAGACTGTTGTGCATTGTTCAGAGCAACTACAGGGCCACAGTGCAGCAAATCACCAGCAACACGTTAAATGTGCCCATTACATGCTAGTGATTTGTTGCACTGTGGTCCTGCGGTCCCTATGTAAAATCCACAACAGTCTCCCCTCTGACAATAATGCACTGCGGACATAAAACAAGTCTGTGCACCACTTTAAATGCATGCTAATTGTGGCACATGAACAACCCACAGAGCCCCATGCCATCTCTGTTTGTCCGTTATTAAACTCCAATAAATCTGCAGTTTGGGAATGTGCAATTTTGCCAAAAAATTACAGCTGCATGAAAAGTGTTCATCCTGTAACCTTTGGACATTGGTTTATCTTCTAGGTGACAGTAGCTGTGAAACTTCATTTTATGACCATGACTGGCATTATAGTTTTGATGTTCCATGGCAAAAAATGCCAGCAAGTTTTATGGAAAAGTTGCAAAATGGCGAAAGGCCAAGTTACTCTGAGAGAAGACAATTGGTCTGCATTGTTGCTTCAGAGATCCTGGAAGTCAGCAAATGTCCAGCAAAAAAAACATGTATCAGAAATAGCCCGAAAAATGGTGATTGCATACCCAAAGTCTTTCAGAGATGAGATTAATTCCCAGGTTGTAGGAAGTTGATATGATTCTCTCCTCAAACAACTGGTGTGTAGAATTGACAATTGTAAAAGAACAAAAGCTATTAGTACACCTCTGTGTGGTACTCTAGAAGTATCAACAAAGAAACGAAAATCGTTATATGGTTGTATAAATTCTGATCCCCAACTGCTAGTTGGAGAAACATCCGAATTGCAGCAGGAAAAGAAAGAGAAGTTGCTAGTAATGTTTCAAAGTAATGAAAGTGATGTAAAGACAATATATGACTTAATGACTTCTACTTACACCTCTCAAAGAAACAACATCCAATCTGGAATGGAAACCAAATATTTACTTGATGAGTGGCCATATCTTTTTCAGCCAGCAGGAATGAAAGCACACTTTAAAGAGCTCACTGGCATTGACATAAACAACAGCTTTGAAGAGTCTGCTTCCAGTAAGTTCAGAAGAATATTGGACTACTTTCAATTTCAGTGCACAGAAAGAGCAAGCAGAGCAGGGAGAATCCTCACAAAGTATAGAGCTGGAGGGGATCATGTTTGTGGGGCAGTGATGTTGCTGCTAACCAATTTCAAAAATGACCAAGACCACTTTCTTGTGACGGTAGAAGACACCTCTGTTCCACGTGATATATGCTCAGAACAGCTTCCAGCAACACCATGTATAGTAGTGTGTGGTGGGTATTATTTACTATGATCTTGCAACACAATAATTCCTGGTTTTGGGTGACCAGAACTCACATTCTGTTAAATATTATGTCTTACTGATTTTGTGTTTGTTCAAAGGAGAGAACCCACTGACAGCCAGTGTGTACATGGTAGCAGTAGACCAGATGATTGTAAATGACCATCTCTTGAGTTTTACAGAAGCCCTGTATCTGATGTTCTCTCTTTACTATAAGAGAGACTATATAGGGCGACATATGTCACTTTGAGTGATTTATGGCCCTATGATTGACCACGCCCCTTTTTCCCACGCTTAGCCCCGCCCCTTTTTACCCCTCCCACTCACTTCCGATCTGACCATCTGGACCGTGGGAAAATTCCCACGGTCTGCCCCTCCTCTTTCCACCCCCACCACCCCCACTTCCGGAGAGATCATGTGACCGTGGGAAAATTATCCCACGGACCACATTTGAAGATGTACTTATTTTTTTTTTTTTTTTTTTTTTTTCACAATTACATATTCTTTAAAGATGTATAAAAAATTGTATAAAGTTTAAAATACATATGTCTTTAGTGTTATTACACATTTTTAAATTAAAACATATTAACCTCTTAACCTTCGCCAGAGCGAGGGCGCTCTGAGCGTTTTTTTTTTTTTAAATCGTTCAAAGTTACTATCAGATTCAATGTTAATACCTTGACAAACTATACATCATTAAAAAGATATAAGACTGAAGGTTTAGTATTTGACCACTATTGTATTCTGAGAATCTTATAGTGACAGTTATTTCTTAATTTGTGTCTGGAGTTATGTAATCAAAAAATGAGTCGATACCTTTGATATGAATTATGAGCGTCAGCCGCTTCCATTCAGAAAAAAACTCCAGTGAGATCGTCACGACAGAGCTTGACAAAACAACGTCCATCAGGGCTTTTAGCTCAAAAGTGTACAGATTTGGAGAAATATTGATAGATTCTCATAGGTTTACATCAGATTTATATATACAGGAATCATATTTATTGAATATCTACCCAAATGCGTCGATTTAATCATTATGAGCGCTGGAGACTCTGATGTACTTTGTTTTCAATACATACTGGCAGCCTGAGGGCGCCCTGTGCACATATGGACTCCAAATTTGGAACACGAAGAAGAATCATATCATGTGACATTTCAGGAAGTCCATCACGACGTAAACACTAACAGAGATCGCTGTAACATGCAGATAAAGATGTTTTGAAGACAATAAACATGATTGCAATGATATTTGGTTTACCTGTGTTCTTCGAGCCATGTCAGGTATTTTCATAATAATAGATTATATGTATAATGTAATGCTAATCGATATAGACTTTATCATTGTGAAGAATACTATAAAATACTATATTTTCTGTCCGATTTTTTTATCTGAAGCCAAATCAGAGCACAGAAGGTTATTTAAAACACTCGACTTGTGCTATAAAGTAAGTTTTAGAGCACAAACATGGTTTTAATCTCATAAATTGTCGTGTATTGATGGTGTGCTAAGCTAACATGCTAGCTAGCCCTTGGTGCACCTGCTACCTAGCTGTTATATTTATGAATATTTCTAAATAGGACTGATTGCTGAAATGTTTATTTTTTCAAGAAGGTCATTTTATATAGTTTCAAATGTAAGGTGAGAACTTTGAGAACTTTCCCTAAAAGAGATTAGGGGTTGAAACAGTGTGAATAGCCAGTCGTTAGTAATTATAATGCAGACAAAAGAAAGCATATTTAGAGCAATAACCAGAGGCTGGAGAGGTGTGAATGTGTGCAGGGCAGACTGACACTGAATGGAGATCGTTTAGACCAAAACACAATAGAGAAAATAGACTGAATAGATGCTTAGAAGATAACAATAAACATCAGTTTGCTTTTTAGAGTCTAATCAAAATAAAGTCGTTTGACATGATCTTGAAAAACATTTAACTAAATAAAGAATTTTAGACATATCATCTTCAGATTTTAAATATAACATGGTCAGACATGTGGCTTTAGCTGCAGTGCATTTCTAGATTGCTACAGGGCCAACTTCAATTTTATTTTCATGAAAATATTTCATAAAAATAAATTTCTAATAACTTGACAAAACTTTGAAGCTATTTATAACATTTATTTTTCATTATGACAATAATTAATTCTACATTTGCAATAAACTGCCAGGTGTCAGCTTTCAAATGAGATCATACTTGTGCTTTTAGAACAAATGGTTCATGAACTGTATCTGTTTCAGTTTGGGTATGCCATTTCTGGGGATTTTTCAAAATTGGGGGTGAAGCTTAACAGGTTAAACTATGTAGATATTAAAACTACATTGTGTTAAAAATCATGTTTAAAACAATGAAATAAAAAAGCGCGTTTTAGCGGTCACCATACACTTGTAAAATGTTAAAAACGTTTAGACATAAAAAATAAATAATTAATACATTTAAAAATATAATTCAATAATTAAATAAATAAAAGTTTTAAATTGTGTTTTCTTACAATTATCAAAATGTTTTAGCATTAAAACATCTAAAACAGCGTGTAATAAATTATATCATACAAATAGAACTAATTACTATATTTGAAGATGTACTTTTTTCACAATTACACGTTGTTTAAAAGTATTAAAACAATTTATATCATTAAAACATATATGACTTTAGTGTTCATACATTTGTGAAATGTTAAAACATTAATGTAAAAGTTTAAATTGTGTTTTCTTAAAGTTATCAAAATGCTTTAGCATTAAAACTTCTAAAACAATGTGTAGTGCAATTTTATATCAAACAATAGATCTATTTTCTATTAAACAAATATTAAAGCATATTAAAACTACATCATGTTAAAAATCACAATATCAAAAACACATGCATATTAAAAAACTGACTTACGTTTTTACATCCTGTTTTATTATTCTGTTTAAAGATTTAATCCATCAGCAAAGATTTAATCCGTCACCAAAGGTATTAATCCAACAGCAATGGTATTTCCAACTCCAGAGGTTTAGAGATTTTAATTCCAAAAGCTGTGTAAATGTAATTTCCCGGGAGCTCCGTGAAACATAGGGCGACATATGTCACTTTGAGTGATTTATGGCCCTATGATTGACCACGCCCCTTTTCCCACGCTTAGCCCCGCCCCTTTTCCCACGCTTAGTCCCGCCCCCTTTTCCCACGCTAGACCCGCCCCCATCCCTCCCACTTCCGGTCTGTCATGTGACTGGGGAATTCCCCCACGGTACGGAACCCCTCCCATCCAATCCAGTTCTGGAACCCCACCCATCCGGACCGGTTCCGGTCGGAACACCTGCTGTACACCTGTTACGGGTATCTGACTTGATCAATGTAAAAATGTTCAAAATGATGGAAAACATTCAAAACAATACATTTTCAATCTTTTTTAAGAAGGATGACAGAAAACAGAGATAGGTTTGGTGTTCATGTGGTGATTAAAACCATTTATATCATTAAAAACCATACGTCTTTAGCGTTCACACATTATTTTGTAAAATGTTCCATTTTACATAAAACATCTGTTTTAAAAAAGTGTTTTCAATCACAATAATAACTAAAACACCGTGTAATAAAATTATATCATGTAAATAGTTGTTTTCTTAAAACATCTAAAACCATGTGTATTAAAATTATATTATGCAAATACATCTAATTACTATATTTGAAGTTGCACTTTTCACAATTACACATCGTTTAAAAATATTAAAATGCTGTATAAAGTTAAAATACACATATCTTTAATGTTTATTACACATTTGTAAAAGGTTAAAATGCATTTTCTAAAAGTTATCAAAACGCTTTAGCATTAAAACTTCTAAAACAACGTGTAGTGCATTTTTTTCTATCAAACAAATATTAAAGCATATCAAAACTTTATGTTAAAAATCACAATATTAAAAACACATACATGCATACATTTTAAAAAACTGACTTACGTTTTACAACCTGTTTTGTTATCCTGTTTAAAGATTTAATCCACCAGCAAAGATACATCCAGCACCAGAGGGATTGTCCAAAGGTATTAATCCATCTCAAAAGATATATCCAAAACTTTAGAGATTTTAATTCCAAAAGCTGTGTAAATGTAATTTCCCGGGAGCTCCACGAAACACGTCCGAACACACCAGAGACAATCCCAAGACTGACTACAAACTAACCTGACACAGACTCCACCCCTAGACCCTCCCACACCCAGACCCCACCCACGCCAGGTGTTGATGCGTGAGAAAAAATAACAACAGATTCCCACACTCAGGGTCCTCGTGACCATTCAGCTCATAAAACCCCTCCCCTCCCCATTTATGGCTTTGCGCACACAGCGTGGGATTTTCCCACGATAACCAGGCCCCTTTCTCCACCCACTTCCGAGGATGTCATGTGACTGTGTGAATCCCCAAACCATCCCTTAGGGGTGTGAACACCTGAAGAGTGGCGGGGTGGGGGGTGTCACCCCACGATTACTAGTTCTCAATGTGAAAATGTTCAAAAAGGATGAAAAAACATTCATTCAAAACAATATGTTTTCAATCTTTTTAAAGAAAATGTATAATAAGGACATAGTCAGAGATTAGTTTAGTGTTTTTTATTAAAGACTTTTCATACATTTCAAAACAATGTGTTAAAAAGTATAATTTATCTTAAAGTTATCAAAAATTGTGACATTGTTAAAATAGCTGTGTTACTTTTTAAGATGTTAAAATGTAATTTAAAACGTTTTTCAGTAAACAAGTTAGAGTTTTTACCTTCACACAGTAATTGTAAGATTGTTCAAAACTGTTTTCAAACACACCATAATATTTAAACTACATGTTTAAAATCATATTAATACCTTACATTTTTACAAACCGTTTTGTTGAAAAATAACGAAAACTTTGGTTTGCAAAAAGATCCCATGTGTATTTTCTCAAAAGTTTAGAACAATGTGCTAAAAAGTATACATTTTCTTAAAGTTATCAAAAAATGTGGTAGTGTTAAAATGATATCAGACAAATAGTTGTGTTTTGTAACATACTTTTTAAGATGTTAAAAATGTTAAAATGTCATTTAAAACAAGTTAAAGAGTTTTTACCTTAAAATTGTTAAAACTGTTTCAAACACACCATAATATTTAAACTACATGTTTAAAATCATATCAAAAAATACCTTACGTTTTTACAAACCGTTTTGTTGAAAAATAACATGAATTAACCAGTTCGCTGTTTAAAGATGTGTAAAAGTGAACAGTGTATTTTCTCCAAAGTTTAGAGATGTTTCAAGTAATCTCCTTGAGTAATGTGAAACGCGTCCGTTCGCACCGGAGGCCTAGCCGAAAAATGACAGCCCAAGAGTGTGCACAGGGCCACACGTAGACTCCTCCCACGACACACCTTCCACACCTGTGAACGTGAGAAATAGAACACACGTCACACATACGCCACACAAGCACCCCCTCACATAATAAAAGAAGAGCCGCCCCCCGTATCACACGGCGCTCTGTTTGAAAAGCCACAAACTCAATGTGCATTCTTTTGGAATTTACGCTAACTGCAGATCCCAAAGACTCGCGGGAGATGCCTTTATGAAGCTATGATGGATTTAACTTTAGCTCCGCGAAAATTACAAGGATCATGATTAACGAAATGAACCGGCGGAACGTGTGGAATATATTTTTCACTTGTCTGGAGGACGTGCGTGTAGGCGTACATGTGATTTTGACATGGATTTACGTGATGGCAGATTGACCAGTGTGGATATAACGATAGAAGATTTACATGGAATAGCCTACGACAGAAGACCCCCCGATTTGGTTTTCACAGAGCGAGATAATGGATTTTATTTTTACCACGTTATGGATCGGTATGAAAAGACTGAGGAGACGGATTAACAAATGAGGAATATACAGACTGCTCGTGGACCACGTTAATAAATACACACGTAGGCCTATTAAATAAATGTATTATTTGATGTAATAAATAATAAATATACTACCTTTGCATATCCTTTGCATCCTTCCTATATTGTTTTAACAGGATATCCTGTATTACACCGAGCAGAAAAGTTAAAAGTGAACAAATGTACATGTGCCTTGAGACACAGTCGAACTCTACACGACATAGCTACATACCGTGACATAGGCCTACTCTACAGATAAATAAAGAGGGATGAGTGGTAATAATAATGTGGTAATAATATAAAGTGCAAGCATAATTAACAATGTAAACATTTAGACTGAATGCAATGATAGCGATCTTCAATCTCTCTTATGAACGTATTATACAATAAAATATGCACGTGTTTACAATTAGTTGCACGCACACACATAGCCTAATCCTTAGTTAACAACACTTGATTTTAACTATTATTTACATTGAACAAGCGCGTCTGTGCAGTTTTCAAACTTCACGGAAAGTTTTAGAACAGTCCAAATCACGATCAGAGGTGGGGGTGTTTGGAAGAGTCCATTTCTAAGGGGTCTTTTTACTGTTTTATAACAAACACCATTGTGTCGGAGTAGAAGTTCGTGCGCGTGTACACACACACACACACACACACACACACACACACACACACACACACACACACACACACACACACACACACACACACACACACACACAATGTGGTCCTTCACATAGGCCTACAGATTTAAAAACCATTCAAAACAACATCCCGATGTGCAATCATTTAAAACAAGTTTAAAATAAATAAATAAAGTATGGAATATAAGTTTTTGAACATTTAAATGATTTTGAACATTTATAAATTTGTGTGTTGCAAAAGCAGAAGTCTATTTGCTTTAAATAAGGATGTACCTTTTTATTTTCTTTAAATAAAGATTTGCCCTTATGTTTTAATTTCTTTAAATCAGTCTGATGACATATTTCTGTGATTAATTGATTAGTAATGTTGCGAGGGGGTTTCCTCACACGAGTAAAAGCACTTTAGATGTGTTTGTGGCAAACACATTGTATTTACTTAGACTTTTTAAATGTATTTAACATTTTAAATGTTTTTCTTCTGTCCAACTTACATTTCATATGAATTACCTGAGATGTTTAACAACCACATAAAGGGAATGCATGTTGATTAGTACACTGTACCACTACCGTCACTGTAGTATTCTGAGGAAAAATCAGTTACTTACTTGGGATAATCTCATTAAAGTCAAAAACATTTGTTTAATTTATAAAATCAGACATGGTCTAGTACCTCATTCTTCCTGTGTGCATTTAAACATTATATATTTATTTTATATAAAATGTATTTCTTAACCATAATGTGGTGTATGTAATTTTATTTTTGTGACGCCTTTAAGGTTGCCTTTTATTACACCCGGCTGAGGGACTAAACTGGGCTAACTTGGGTACATTTACATTGTTTTAATGCTGATTAATGTAACACGACCACCCTTTCAAATAAAGAGAAAAAGAAAATGAAAAAGTACGTTTCAGGCAAAGTGCAAACATGCAATGTTCGAGGAAAGATCAAATTGGTGTAGTCTTACAAATTGGTGGTTTAGGTCTCACCCCAAAAAACGTAAAACTTTGTGTTGGGATGACCCAGACATACCTTTACTAAAATAAACTTTATGGAAGTCATTTTCAAGCTGTGAGTATGCTTCGACACGTAACTATACCATATTTTATATATTATGGTCCCATGTTGCTTTAAAGTCTTTGTTTGTTTGTTTGTTTGTTTGTTATTAACTAATACTTTTTATTTTTTAACTAACACTTCAACATCCTACACAAATTAAAGAGACATATGAGCTAAGAATGTTCTCTAACACCAAATAAACAGATAATGGAATGTTTGAAATCTACAATATGTTAGACATTACTCAGTATGTGTTTAAATAATTGTTTAAATCTTTGGGCGTATTTTACACACATCAACATATTTTGTCAGAAAGTTCCACACTCTTGTAAAGCCTATGAACTTTAAAATCTTTATACAGAAATCACACATGTCCAAAACAAACATACAAGACCAAGACCAAAAGACCAAATCACTAAGAAAAAGAGGGATGAAAAGCATTTGTTTATAAGAAATACACAAAAGTTTGCAAATGACGGTTTATCATTAGTTTTTAGTCATCTTGCTCAGATAGCAGATGACACCGTTCACATCTTGTTTCTCAGATTGTACATGTTTTAGGCGAAGACTTTTCTTTGAGAGCCGTCAACATTCAGTGGTTATAGGAATAAATAATAATTAAGAATTTATGCGATAGTCTTTCTGTTTGAGAATGCTTGACTATCTATGACTACTATGACGCTGAATCACACAAAGTATTAACACGAAAAATAAGTGCATGCTGTTTTACACTTAAACTATTACCACAGAATCAGTTAAATTAAAGCTTGAGTTAAGTTAAAACCAAACGTATCTTCATACCTGTTGTGCCAGACACAAATTGTCCTGACAAATCTTTTTTGTTTTATAAATACTCGTTTCTTAGTTCTTTATGCAAAAAAGCAGATTAATTAAAAACAACAACAATACAAATAGTTTAAGTTGACATAAACAAAACACCCCCTGATCATCCCATAAGTTATAGTAAACATTTACAATGTGTAATTCTGTCAGTTTGACACGATGTACCTGTATACCATAATGCAAACACATTTGAGATTCATGGCTCCGTCAGGACATGACAGCGATTAGGATCCTCCCTAGCCACACTGTTGTGTAGGGTGTACGGGGTTTGTCATCAGGAAGGCATAAATAACTATGTAAATGACAGTCACAATACATCAGAAGAAGTAACTGCAAGTCCTGCATGTCACCAGAGAGAAGTTCTCTTACGAGAGTATCTCTCGTACTGCGTAATATCTTACGCTATGGGGAAACACTCTTTCCTCGAGATATTGAAGCCAAAAATTATCCTTAATTTTTTAATCATGCAAAACGCTTTTGCAGCAGCAAGCAGACAAGGGCGAGACAGCTCGCGCGCCCATTGGCTGCCTCGCTGGAAAAGCTGCAGCCTATCGAGTGAGGCACTGCGTGACGTAATGACGAATGAGGACGCTTCGCGCTCATTTCGTCATGTCCCGCCAGTATAGGCGTGGTCTCGCCCTATAAATACCCCCTCGATAGCTGTATTTCCTCTGATTTTTCATTCTTCACGCGAAGCTCACGCATCGCGGGATCCAGAGTGAGAAGCCGCGCCGTTGACTTGTAGCCTTCTCAGCGGGACGTGCCATCTTCTGAAGTCGCTGGCCCAGCCGCCTTCAACTGCCGTACCTGCTGCGCTTTCCGGCGTACTATATCCTTTTACTCTGCTAAGTGTGTGTGTGTTTGCTTACGTGACGCAACACCCATTATCTGTTCTAAAAGAGCTGCGTCTTTTTAAAGATGCCTTTCTGTGGCTCGTGCCGCTCCCAGCTCAGTGATGAGGACCGTCACGTCATCTGTGTGTCCTGCCTGGGTCATGAGCACGCGGCTATCGCGCTCGCGGACGGTGGATGCCCGCACTGCGAACTTCTGCCTATGGTGACTCTGCGGACTCGCCTGGCGTCGTTCTCTGAGCCCGCGTCCCAGCCTTCTGTGCCGCGCCGTAAGAAGCGTCACGCCCAGCGCGCTCCCGAGCCTTCTCCAGCCCGCCAAAGCTCGCCGGTTCGCCCGCCTGCTTCGCCGGCTTCACTTGAGTCGCTCCCGGACGGACAGCGCCCGCCGTCTGCCACCGCTTCCGCTCCCGAGCTGGACGAGCCTGCTGAGGTATGCTCTCTTGTGGCTTCTGATAGCGAGGATTGGGCGAGCTCCGTGGACCTCCCCCCCGCTGACGTGTCTAGCCAACCCTCTGGGAAGAGACCCGGCATTGAGGCTGAGCTGATGCGTCTGCTCACCCAGGCCGTGGAGAGCATCGGCCTCGAGTGGGAGGCGCCTGCCTTGCCGCCGCGCAACAGACTCGACGGGCGCTTTCTCAAGAAGGACGAAGCCCCGTCTAAGTCTAGGGCCGCCCCCTTCCTCCCTGAGCTCCACGACGAAGTCGCCAAGTCATGGACCGCCCCGTTCTCCGCCAGACTGCGCACTTCCACCTCTGCGGCCTTTTCTTCTGTCACCGGCGCGGGAGATAAAGGATATCTCTCCATTCCTCCTGTGGAGGCGGCGGTCGCGTCGCATCTCTGCCCGCAGACGACGCTTCCCTCTAAAGCCTGCCGGGTGACTTCATCGCTGCACGGGCGTGCTTACACAGCCGCTGGACAGGCGGTCTCAGCGCTGCATACTATGGCGATCTTGCAGATTTACCAGGCCGACCTTCTCCTTAAATTGGACGAGGAAGGTCCAGGTGCTGTCAATGTGGCGGATTTACGAGGCGCTACGGACCTTGCTCTACGCGCCGCTAAAGCCGCTGCTCAGGCCATGGGGCGGAATATGGCCTCTCTCACCGTTGCCGAGAGACATCTGTGGTTGACGCTGTCTGAGATGACGGAAGCTGAGCACTCTGTATTCCTCGACGCGCCCATTTCCCCTGCGGGCCTCTTCGGATCTGCCGTCAAGGATTTCGCGGACAGATTCTCTGAGGAGCAGAAGACTTCGCAGGCCATGAAGCACTTCCTCCCGAAGCGCTCGAGCTCCGCGGCAGGTCGCTCTAAGCAGCCGTCTGCTCGCAGCTCGCAGCCTCGGCCTGCATCGCCCGCAGCCGCCGCTACACAGCGCCGCCAGGCCCGGGATCAGAGACCGCGCTCTCGCTCTGCTGGACGCCGCCCCGCTCAGCGCGGGCCCCGGCCGAAGATTGAGCTCAAGCCCGAGGCCTCGAAGCTTTCCTAGCCACTCTAAGAAAGCGACGGTGTTCGGATCCCGCTGCGGCCGGTTCCCCACCGAAAAGATTCGCTCGTTCAGTTCCTTGCGATGTGACTGTGCCAGTGTATTTAGCAGTGAAGCAGCCGGTGTCTCAGCCCGCTTGCCTGCACAAAAAAGCCGTTTTTATGGCTACCCAGATAAATCCAATAAAGAGTGTATTTTCTGGTATGCCGGCCACGGCCGATGGTGTTATGAGTGTTGTAAGAATGCCCACGCCCCAGTGCCCATTCCCACACCCAGACACAGCCCGCCACGGTGCGAGGCTAGCACACATAAATCTGACTCAGGTCGATTGTGCAATCAATGTAGTGAATGTGCCCATACAATGCCCGCTCACGCTGCATGCCGCGTGTCCCTTGGTTTCTGTAAAAACGAAACCAATACACAATCTATCGGCTCCGGCCGAAAGCGTGTACAGTGCAGTAGATGTGCCCGTAGGTTTGCGCCCACATCCTCCCGCAAGCACGCCGAATCCCACGGGATTCGCCCCGCTCACTCTCGCTGTGCGTCCCGCCGTAGAGAATCTGAGCGCGGCCAGGCTGCCCGCTGTGTTCAGCGCGCCCCCCGCCTCGAACGCTGTAAGCACGGCGTTGTGTTCCCAGGGTACCGGAGCTCTCGAGCCGTTGCCTGGTCACGGCCAGAGCCCGGTCTGCATCCTACCTCTAGCTATTCACGCAGAAGCATGGTCAAAGCTACCCGGGGTATCAGACTGGGTGCTGAACACTATAAAGAGAGGCTACTCGCTACAATTCGCACGACGTCCACGCCGTTGTACGGCGCCCGTCGAGACTACGGTGAGAAACGAAGTATCTCATCTACTTCGAGCCGAGATAGCGAAATTGCTGAGCAAGGGGGCCATAGAGCCCCTTTCTCAGGCTCAGAGCGAAGGGGGCTTATACAGCAGATATTTTCTGGTACCGAAAAAAGATGGGGGCTTCAGACCCATTCTAGATCTGAGACAGCTGAACAAAGCGCTTGTGAAGCGGCAGTTCAGGATGCTTACGACCAGGGGAATCCTCGCGCAAGTGCGCCAAGGGGACTGGTTTATGTCAATAGATCTGAAAGACGCCTATTTCCAAATACAAATAGCGTCCCATCACAGGCGATTCTTGAGATTCGCGTTCGAGGGCCAGGCTTATCAATACACAGTCCTGCCGTTCGGCCTGTCCTTGGCACCCCGTACATTTACGAAGTGCATGGACGCGGCTCTCGCGCCCCTGAGACTTCAGGGCATGCGAGTTATGAACTACTTGGACGATTGGCTGATTCTAGCTCGATCACGGTCAGAGCTCATAGAACACAGGGCCACACTGCTCGAGCACCTCGAGACACTGGGCCTGACAGTCAACTGGGAAAAGAGCTCGCTGTGTCCCAGCCAGAGAATTTCTTTCCTGGGAACAGTGTTGGACTCGCTATCCATGACGGCACGCCTGTCACCGGAGCGCGTACTAAGTATTCAGCGCGTCGCGGAATCCTTCCGCCACGGCTCTATAGTCCCGCTCAGACGGTTTCAGAAAATGCTGGGCCTGATGGCCTCGGCATCCCCTGTACTCCAGCTGGGCCTGCTTCGCATGCGCCCACTGCAGAGGTGGCTGAAGGCACGGGTCCCGCCCTGGGCATGGACCACGGGCCGGTGTCGCTTCAGGGTCGACCAACGGTGCGTTTCGGCTCTGAAACCATGGAAAGTAACCAGCTGGTATCAGTCTGGTGTGAGTCTGGGGACCGCCTCAAGGGTGAAGGTGGTGTCTACGGACGCCTCCACCACGGGGTGGGGAGCGCTGCTCGAGGGCAGACCGCTGGCTGGCCTATGGTCAGAGCAGGAGAAGCTCCTTCACATAAACTGCTTGGAATTGATAGCAGTCGACAAAGCGCTACGGCGCTTCCGTCCCCTGATAAAGGGCCACCACGTCTTGGTCCGGTCGGACAACAAGTCAGTGGTGGCATACATAAATCGCCAGGGCGGCCTCGGGTCCGCACGCCTTTGCAGGCTGACGGAACCCCTCTTGGTCTGGGCCCAGCGCAACCTCCTTTCTTTGAAAGCGGCGCACGTGCCTGGGCACCTGAATACGGGTCCAGACATGCTGTCCAGAGACAACGTCCCGACAGGAGAATGGTCGCTGCATCCGCAGACGGTCCAGCTGCTGGGGGAAACGTTTGGCAGAGCGCAGGTGGACCTGTTCGCGTCTCGCGAGAACGCTCACTGCCCAGTATTCTTCTCGAAGGGCAGGGACGCGCTGGCCCATGCTTGGCCCAGCGGTCCCCTGTATGCTTTTCCCCTGGTCTCGCTCCTGCCTCAGGTGTTGGAGCGGATCAGGGAAAATGGATGCCCAGTGCTGCTTGTAGCTCCGCTCTGGACGAACCAGGCTTGGTTTCCGGTCCTGATGCGGATGGCCAGCACTGCCCCGTGGCCTGTACCGTTGAGGAGAGATCTCCTCTCTCAGGCGGAGGGCTCAATTTGGCATCCTCACCCGGAACTGTGGTCCCTGCACGCATGGGCCATCAACGGGTACCCGCTAGCCTCCCGGAAGGAGTGCTAAACACGATCGCGCAGGCTAGAGCTCCGTCTACCAGACGGCTCTATGCCTCGAAATGGTCGGTGTTCTCTACTTGGTGTCGAGCCCGTGGCTTTTCACCTGTGGACTGCGGGGTTAAGGAAGTGCTTGCCTTCCTTCAGGAGCTGATGGATAAGGGAAGGACCCCATCCACGCTCAAAGTTTACGTGGCGGCCATAGCAACGTTTGCTAAACCGGTGTCTGGCCAGTCACTGGGGAAAAACGACTTAGTCGTGCGTTTCCTACGAGGAGCTCGGAGGTTAAACCCTCCCAGGCCCCCTTCAGTCCCGGCTTGGGACCTTTCCACGGTCTTGGAGACCATGAAAGGCGCCCCGTTTGAGCCGATCCAGCTGTCGGACATGAAGCACCTGTCCCTTAAGACGGTGTTTCTATTGGCTCTCGCTTCAGTGAAGCGTGTAGGGGACTTGCAGGCGCTTTCTGTAAGCGCGTCATGTCTGGAGTTTGGGCCTAACGTCTCAAAGGTCGTACTCAAACCGAGGCACGGCTACGTGCCGAAACCCCTCAATACACCGTTTAGGGCCCAGGTAATTTCCCTGTCAGCCCTTCCGGTTCTCGATGAGGAGAGGGACGCGAGTCTCCTTTGCCCTGTCAGGGCGTTAAGGGCTTATGTGTCCCGCTCGGCTGAGTTCAGACAGACCGAGCAGCTTTTCGTGTTGTTTGGCGGCCGTTCTAAGGGACTCGCCGCTTCAAAACAGAGCCTATCCAGATGGATAGTGGATGCCATAGCGCTGGCTTACACTTCCAGGGGCCTGCGGTGCCCATTGGGTGTCAAAGCGCACTCCACGAGAGGCGTGGCCTCGTCGTGGGCATGGTATAGCGGGGTCTCCCTGCAGGATATCTGTACGGCTGCGGGCTGGGCCTCGCCGTCTACATTTATCAAGTACTATAACCTGGAGGTGCCCGCCTTACAAGCTAAGCTTCTGGCGGTCTGAACTTCGGGCTTATCGGCCGCCAATGCGGCTATGTGTACCCCTACGGGTCGGTACCCCTACGGGACTTTTATGAAGGAGTGATGCTTCTAGCCTCTCCTCCTCTACTCTGTGTGAGTTGTGGTGATTGTGCACTAGATGTGCCCCGGGCTTGGCCCCGGGACTCTGGTGTTGGATCCCTGTCTGCACGGCGTGTTGCATGGGGTCCCCATAGCGTAAGATATTACGCAGTACGAGAGATACTCTCGTAAGAGAACGTACTCGGTTACTAACGTAACCTCGGTTCTCTCTAGAGAGGGAACGAGTACTGCGTATCTTGCCGTGCTTGGACTATGCTCTGGTTCGCTTCGGCGTACAAAATCAGAGGAAATACAGCTATCGAGGGGGTATTTATAGGGCGAGACCACGCCTATACTGGCGGGACATGACGAAATGAGCGCGAAGCGTCCTCATTCGTCATTACGTCACGCAGTGCCTCACTCGATAAGCTGCAGCTTTTCCAGCGAGGCAGCCAATGGGCGCGCGAGCTGTCTCGCCCTTGTCTGCTTGCTGCTGCAAAAGCGTTTTGCATGATTAAAAAATTAAGGATAATTTTTGGCTTCAATATCTCGAGGAAAGAGTGTTTCCCCATAGCGTAAGATATTACGCAGTACTCGTTCCCTCTCTAGATAGATCCATAGATCCATAACACTCATTTAGGTATGATAGTATGGTTTAGATTATTTATTTTGACATCTAAATATACGCAATGTACCTATTGTATATAGGCCACACATCAGCTTTAAAACAATAATCTACATTCTGAATAAACCATTATTACGTCTGTAACATACATATTCTTTGAGGTGGGGAACACTGGTTCCAATCACAAATAAACATCCAGCAAGAAACACCGAGATAATGTAGAGTAACACAAACAGATCTAAGAACTCAATCCATTACATTGTCATTCTACAAATAATGGTTTTGCTGTAACACAATGGTCTTTTCAATACATGTAAACACTTGGCATTCCTTAAACTCATTTTAAACAGCTTGTCTATTATCTATCTGGTTCTCAAAACATCCAACATTGTTGCATCTTCATGGATGAGACATACAAATAATTACTGTAATTCAAAGATTATTCAATCTTCGTTGAATTGATATAATCAACGAACTCTTCAACTTTCTATATTAGCTGTCAAAATAAATAATCTAAACCATACTATCATACCTAAATGAGTGTTATGGATCTATTGCGAACAGCATGCATATGTGTTTGACCTTGTGATGCTTAGTAAAAAATTTGTAACTTGATTGAGTAAAAAAAAAAAAAAAAAAAAACTTCTCTCTGGTGACATGCAGGACTTGCAGTTACTTCTTCTGATGTATTGTGACTGTCATTTACATAGTTATTTATGCCTTCCTGATGACAAACCCCGTACACCCTACACAACAGTGTGGCTAGGGAGGATCCTAATCGCTGTCATGTCCTGGCGGAGCCATGAATCTCAAATGTGTTTGCATTATGGTATACAGGTACATCGTGTCAAACTGACAGAATTACACATTGTAAATGTTTACTATAACTTATGGGATGATCAGGGGGTGTTTTGTTTATGTCAACTTAAACTATTTGTATTGTTGTTGTTTTTAATTAATCTGCTTTTTTGCATAAAGAACTAAGAAACGAGTATTTATAAAACAAAAAAGATTTGTCAGGACAATTTGTGTCTGGCACAACAGGTATGAAGATACGTTTGGTTTTAACTTAACTCAAGCTTTAATTTAACTGATTCTGTGGTAATAGTTTAAGTGTAAAACAGCATGCACTTATTTTTCGTGTTAATACTTTGTGTGATTCAGCGTCATAGTAGTCATAGATAGTCAAGCATTCTCAAACAGAAAGACTATCGCATAAATTCTTAATTATTATTTATTCCTATAACCACTGAATGTTGACGGCTCTCAAAGAAAAGTCTTCGCCTAAAACATGTACAATCTGAGAAACAAGATGTGAACGGTGTCATCTGCTATCTGAGCAAGATGACTAAAAACTAATGATAAACCGTCATTTGCAAACTTTTGTGTATTTCTTATAAACAAATGCTTTTCATCCCTCTTTTTCTTAGTGATTTGGTCTTTTGGTCTTGGTCTTGTATGTTTGTTTTGGACATGTGTGATTTCTGTATAAAGATTTTAAAGTTCATAGGCTTTACAAGAGTGTGGAACTTTCTGACAAAATATGTTGATGTGTGTAAAATACGCCCAAAGATTTAAACAATTATTTAAACACATACTGAGTAATGTCTAACATATTGTAGATTTCAAACATTCCATTATCTGTTTATTTGGTGTTAGAGAACATTCTTAGCTCATATGTCTCTTTAATTTGTGTAGGATGTTGAAGTGTTAGTTAAAAAATAAAAAGTATTAGTTAATAACAAACAAAGACTTTAAAGCAACATGGGACCATAATATATAAAAAATGGTATAGTTACGTGTCGAAGCATACTCACAGCTTGAAAATGACTTCCATAAAGTTTATTTTAGTAAAGGTATGTCTGGGTCATCCCAACACAAAGTTTTACGTTTTTTGGGGTGAGACCTAAACCACCAATTTGTAAGACTACACCAATTTGATCTTTTCTCGAACATTGCATGTTTGCACTTTGCCTGAAACGTACTTTTTCATTTTCTTTTTCTCTTTATTTGAAAGGGTGGTCGTGTTACATTAATCAGCATTAAAACAATGTAAATGTACCCAAGTTAGCCCAGGTTAGTCCCTCAGCCGGGTGTAATAAAAGGCAACCTTAAAGGCGTCACAAAAATAAAATTACATACACCACATTATGGTTAAGAAATACATTTTATGTAAAATAAATATATAATGTTTAAATGCACACAGGAAGAATGAGGTGCTAGACCATGTCTGATTTTATAAATTAAACAAATGTTTTTGACTTTAATGAGATTATCCCAAGTAAGTAACTGATTTTTCCTCAGAATACTACAGTGACGGTAGTGGTACAGTGTACTAATCAACATGCATTCCCTTTATGTGGTTGTTAAACATCTCAGGTAATTCATATGAAATGTAAGTTGGACAGAAGAAAAACATTTAAAATGTTAAATACATTTAAAAAGTCTAAGTAAATACAATGTGTTTGCCACAAACACATCTAAAGTGCTTTTACTCGTGTGAGGAAACCCCCTCGCAACATTACTAATCAATTAATCACAGAAATATGTCATCAGACTGATTTAAAGAAATTAAAACATAAGGGCAAATCTTTATTTAAAGAAAATAAAAAGGTACATCCTTATTTAAAGCAAATAGACTTCTGCTTTTGCAACACACAAATTTATAAATGTTCAAAATCGTTTAAATGTTCAAAAACTTATATTCCATACTTTATTTATTTATTTTAAACTTGTTTTAAATGATTGCACATCGGGATGTTGTTTTGAATGGTTTTTAAATCTGTAGGCCTATGTGAAGGACCACATTGTGTGTGTGTGTGTGTGTGTGTGTACACGCGCACGAACTTCTACTCCGACACAATGGTGTTTGTTATAAAACAGTAAAAAGACCCCTTAGAAATGGACTCTTCCAAACACCCCCACCTCTGATCGTGATTTGGACTGTTCTAAAACTTTCCGTGAAGTTTGAAAACTGCACAGACACGCTTGTTCAATGTAAATAATAGTTAAAATCAAGTGTTGTTAACTAAGGATTAGGCTATGTGTGTGCGTGCAACTAATTGTAAACATGTGCATATTTTATTGTATAATACGTTCATAAGAGAGATTGAAGATCGCTATCATTGCATTCAGTCTAAATGTTTACATTGTTAATTATGCTTGCACTTTATATTATTACCACATTATTATTACCACTCATCCCTCTTTATTTATCTGTAGGGAAGGCCTATGTCACGGTATGTAGCTATGTCGTGTAGAGTTCGACTGTGTCTCAAGGCACATGTACATTTGTTCACTTTTAACTTTTCTGCTCGGTGTAATACAGGATATCCTGTTAAAACAATATAGGAAGGATGCAAAGGATATGCAAAGGTAGTATATTTATTATTTATTACATCAAATAATACATTTATTTAATAGGCCTACGTGTGTATTTATTAACGTGGTCCACGAGCAGTCTGTATATTCCTCATTTGTTAATCCGTCTCCTCAGTCTTTTCATACCGATCCATAACGTGGTAAAAATAAAATCCATTATCTCGCTCTGTGAAAACCAAATCGGGGGGGTCTTCTGTCGTAGGCTATTCCATGTAAATCTTCTATCGTTATATCCACACTGGTCAATCTGCCATCACGTAAATCCATGTCAAAATCACATGTACGCCTACACGCACGTCCTCCAGACAAGTGAAAAATATATTCCACACGTTCCGCCGGTTCATTTCGTTAATCATGATCCTTGTAATTTTCGCGGAGCTAAAGTTAAATCCATCATAGCTTCATAAAGGCATCTCCCGCGAGTCTTTGGGATCTGCAGTTAGCGTAAATTCCAAAAGAATGCACGTTGAGTTTGTGGCTTTTCAAACAGAGCGCCGTGTGATACGGGGGGCGGCTCTTCTTTTATTATGTGAGGGGGTGCTTGTGTGGCGTATGTGTGACGTGTGTTCTATTTCTCACGCTCACAGGTGTGGAAGGTGTGTCGTGGGAGGAGTCTAAGTGTGGCCCTGTGCACACTCTTGGGCTGTCATTTTTCGGCTAGGCCTCCGGTGCGAACGGACGCGTTTCACATTACTCAAGGAGATTACTTGAAACATCTCTAAACTTTGGAGAAAATACACTGTTCACTTTTACACATCTTTAAACAGCGAACTGGTTAATTCATGTTATTTTTCAACAAAACGGTTTGTAAAAACGTAAGGTATTTTTTGATATGATTTTAAACATGTAGTTTAAATATTATGGTGTGTTTGAAACAGTTTTAACAATTTTAAGGTAAAAACTCTTTAACTTGTTTTAAATGACATTTTAACATTTTTAACATCTTAAAAAGTATGTTACAAAACACAACTATTTGTCTGATATCATTTTAACACTACCACATTTTTTGATAACTTTAAGAAAATGTATACTTTTTAGCACATTGTTCTAAACTTTTGAGAAAATACACATGGGATCTTTTTGCAAACCAAAGTTTTCGTTATTTTTCAACAAAACGGTTTGTAAAAATGTAAGGTATTAATATGATTTTAAACATGTAGTTTAAATATTATGGTGTGTTTTGAAAACAGTTTTGAACAATCTTACAATTACTGTGTGAAGGTAAAAACTCTAACTTGTTTACTGAAAAACGTTTTAAATTACATTTTAACATCTTAAAAAGTAACACAGCTATTTTAACAATGTCACAATTTTTGATAACTTTAAGATAAATTATACTTTTTAACACATTGTTTTGAAATGTATGAAAAGTCTTTAATAAAAAACACTAAACTCATCTCTGACTATGTCCTTATTATACATTTTCTTTAAAAAGATTGAAAACATATTGTTTTGAATGAATGTTTTTTCATCCTTTTTGAACATTTTCACATTGAGAACTAGTAATCGTGGGGTGACACCCCCACCCCGCCACTCTTCAGGTGTTCACACCCCTAAGGGATGGTTTGGGGATTCACACAGTCACATGACATCCTCGGAAGTGGGTGGAGAAAGGGGCCTGGTTATCGTGGGAAAATCCCACGCTGTGTGCGCAAAGCCATAAATGGGGAGGGGAGGGGTTTTATGAGCTGAATGGTCACGAGGACCCTGAGTGTGGGAATCTGTTGTTATTTTTTCTCACGCATCAACACCTGGCGTGGGTGGGGTCTGGGTGTGGGAGGGTCTAGGGGTGGAGTCTGTGTCAGGTTAGTTTGTAGTCAGTCTTGGGATTGTCTCTGGTGTGTTCGGACGTGTTTCGTGGAGCTCCCGGGAAATTACATTTACACAGCTTTTGGAATTAAAATCTCTAAAGTTTTGGATATATCTTTTGAGATGGATTAATACCTTTGGACAATCCCGCTGGTGCTGGATGTATCTTTGCTGGTGGATTAAATCTTTAAACAGGATAACAAAACAGGTTGTAAAACGTAAGTCAGTTTTTTAAAATGTATGCATGTATGTGTTTTTAATATTGTGATTTTTAACATAAAGTTTTGATATGCTTTAATATTTGTTTGATAGAAAAAAATGCACTACACGTTGTTTTAGAAGTTTTAATGCTAAAGCGTTTTGATAACTTTTAGAAAATGCATTTTAACCTTTTACAAATGTGTAATAAACATTAAAGATATGTGTATTTTAACTTTATACAGCATTTTAATATTTTTAAACGATGTGTAATTGTGAAAAGTGCAACTTCAAATATAGTAATTAGATGTATTTGCATAATATAATTTTAATACACATGGTTTTAGATGTTTTAAGAAAACAACTATTTACTTGATATAATTTTAATATTAGCACAGTGTATGAACACTAAAGACAATAGTATCTTAATGATATAAGTTGTTTTAATAGTTTTAAGCACTGTGTGTTGTTGTGAAAAACACAACTTTGTTAAATGTATGATAGAAAATAGTTGTAAATGTATGATAGAAATAGTTTTAATACAACCGATTTTAGATGTTTTAAGAACTAAAACACTTTGATAACTTTAAGAAATGCAGTTTAAACTTTTTCATTAATGTTTTAACTGTATGAACACTGAAGACATATTAAATCTATTTGTTTGATGTAATTTTAATACAAGCGATGTTAGATGTTTTAAGAAAACATAAATATTTGCATGATATAATTTTAATACACACTGTTTTAGATGTTTTTAATGCTAACGCATTTTGATAACTTTAAGAAAACACTTTTAAACTTTTTTCATGTGTATGAACACTAAAGACATAGTATCTTAATGATATAAATTGTTTTAATAGTTTTAAGCACCATGTGTTATTGTGAAAAACACGCCTTGTTTAAATGTAGATAGAACTATTGTTTGATGTAATTTTAATACAGGCTCTTTTAGATGTTTTAAGAAAGCATAAGTATTTACTTGATATAATTTAAACACCCGCTGTTTTAGTTATTATTGTGATTGCAAACACTTTTTTAAAACATATGGTTTATGTAAAATGGAACATTTTACTAAATAATGTGTAAAGGTAAAGGCCTAGAGTGTGTTTTAATGATATAAAAATGACTTAATGGTTTTTAATCACTGAGTGTTATGTGAAAAGTACACCTTTTTTAAATGTATGATAAAAATAGAACTATTGTTTGATGTAATTTTAATACAATCGCCTTTAGATGTTTTAAGAAAACAACTATTTACATGATATAATTTTATTACACGGTGTTTTAGTTATTATTGTGATTGAAAACACTTTTTTAAAACAGATGTTTTATGTAAAATGGAACATTTTACAAAATAATGTGTGAACGCTAAAGACGTATGGTTTTTAATGATATAAATGGTTTTAATCACCACGTGAACACTAAACCTATCTCTGTTTTCTGTCATCCTTCTTAAAAAAGATTGAAAATGTATTGTTTTGAATGTTTTCCATCATTTTGAACATTTTTACATTGATCAAGTCAGATACCCGTAACAGGTGTACAGCAGGTGTTCCGACCGGAACCGGACCGGATGGGTGGGGTTCCAGAACCGGATCGGATGGGAGGGGTTCCGTACCGTGGGGGAATTCCCACAGTCACATGACAGACCGGAAGTGGGAGGGATGGGGGCGGGTCTAGCGTGGGAAAAGGGGGCGGGACTAAGCGTGGGGAAAAGGGGCGGGGCTAAGCGTGGGAAAAGGGGCGTGGTCAATCATAGGGCCATAAATCACTCAAAGTGACATATGTCGCCCTATATAGTCTCTCTACTATATATTGAACATCAGTTACCCTGTAGAACTGGGAGCCACACTAGAATTCTTGCAAAGGTAATTCATAGACTGCATTCCTTTGGTTAAGAAGCATACAACAATTATTTAAGGATATTGTTTGTGTTTTAAAGGTGCATCTTTAAGATAAATCCTCAAAAAGGTACTAAGGTGGAAAAGAGAGAGAAAAAGAGAGCATACTCTGTCAACCCCAGAGTATTGAGTCTGACGTCAAAAATTGCTGCATTTGACTGGGGAGAGTAAAAGGTATAGAAGCTCTGTTGTCTTGTATAGTAGTGGTAGACTTCATCTTCTGTGTTTATCATTCATCATCGATAAAGTGCACCAAAGGACAATCATTTTTATAATTAACTCCAATAAATGTGATGTAATTGTCTGTGGCCAAAACTGAGAGTATTTGGTTAAGGCTTGTTGCTGTTTCTGCTCTTCTTTTGGTTTGGGTTTTAATCATAACTGTTTGTGTTCCCACAGATTCAGGTCTTTCAGAAGACTGACATTTCGCTGAAGAACAGGACAGACCGACTTTTTGTACTTCAGTGCAGCGCTTTGTTCCTTAAATCATTTTTATTACCTTGTGATGATTACATTTTTTTTTTATTATTGAAAAAAATTGTGTTCTAAAACAAGCTTTTTCTGGGAAGTGTTTTTCCGTTGTTGATCTTGAAGGTTTGCTATATAATAAAAAGCTGAAGTTGTTTACAGCAATACTCTGGTTACCATAATTTATTATATAACTTTTGACAAAAAATTGTGTTTCAAGAGTATTTTTCACACAGTATATAAATGTCCCTGTAGATTAAAATAAATAAATTCACTATCAATTCAATTCAATTCAAGTTTATTTGTATAGCGCTTTTCACAATACACATTGTCTCAAAGCAGCTTTACAGAAAGTGCATTTCAGAAATGTACAAAGAAAAATACAGTTAGTTAATCATGTATAAATTTAGGCATAACATATCGCCGGTGTTTAGTCGTCTCTTCACAGGCGTCGAGTCGTCTCTCCACAGGCGTTTAGTCGTCTCTCCACCGGCGTTTAGTCGTCTCTCCACAGGTGTTGGGGCATCTGAAGTCTTCGTGAGAGGCTGGATACAAACTGGAGCTGACGAACGCTATTTACCTCGGGACTAGCGTCCCGAGATAACAGCAGAAAGACAGATGGGAAATAATTAGCATAGCTGATGTTCATAATATTAATGCATTCGAACTGATTCAGAAGTAGTATAAAAGGTAAGCATTAAGTGAATGCTTGGTTAAAGAGATGCGTCTTTAATCTAGTTTTAAACTGGGACAGCGAGTCTGAGTCTCGAACAATATCAGGAAGGCTATTCCAGAGTTTAGGAGATAAATGTGAGAACGCCCTCCCTCCTTTAGTAGACTTAGATATCCTAGGAACGACCAGAAGCCTCGAATTTTGTGATCTTAAAGAGCGCGATGGATTGTAGGGCGATAGAAGGTCTGTTAAATACACAGGAGCTAAACCATTTAGAGCTTTATAAGTCAATAGTAATACTTTGTAATTGATACGGAACTTAATAGGTAACCAGTGTAGAGATGATAAAAGTGGTGTTATATGATCATATTTTCTTGATCTAGTAAGAACTCTAGCGGCTGCATTTTGCACTAACTGTAGCTTGTTTATTGAGGATGCAGGACAACCAGCTAATAAAGCATTACAGTAATCTAGTCTCGAGGTCATGAATGCATGAACTAACTTTTCTGCATCTGAAACAGATAGCATGTTACGTAGCTTAGCAATGTTTCTAAGGTGGAAAAAGGCTGTTCTTGTAACATATGAGATATGATTTTCGAAAGTCAAGTTGCGGTCTAGTATAACACCCAGGTCTTTTACTGTAGTGGATAAAGTAACAGGACATCCTTCTAAATTAAAGTTGTATTGTAAGGGATTTTGTGGGTAGTTTTTTGGACCAATAAGTAATACCTCCGTTTTATCTGAATTTAATAGCAGGAAATTACACGTCATCCAGCATTTTATATCTTTTAGACACTCTGTCAAGTTAGATAAGTTAGTGTTTTCATCTGGTCGTGATGAGATATATAATTGAGTGTCATCAGCATAACAGTGAAAACTAATTCCATGTTTTCTTATAATATTACCAAGTGGCATCATATATATTGAGAATAGCAGAGGGCCTAGGACAGATCCTTGCGGCACTCCATAGTCTACTGATGTTATCTTTGATTTTTCCCCATTTAAACAGACGAAATGGTAACGGTCTGATAAGTACGATCTAAACCAGCTTAATGCCTGTCCCTGAACACCAGTGTAGTTTTGTAGTCGATCTAAGAGTATTTTATGATCTATAGTATCGAACGCAGCACTAAGATCAAGTAGAACTAGTATTGAGATACAGCCTTGGTCAGAGGCTAAGAGTAAATCATTTGTAATTTTAACTAGCGCAGTTTCTGTGCTATGATGCGGTCTGAATCCCGACTGAAATTTTTCGTAGATATCATTTTTTTGCAAGAAAGAGTACAATTGAGCGGACACAATTTTTTCTAGTATTTTAGACATAAATGGAAGATTTGAGATGGGTCTGTAATTTGCTAGGTTATTTGGATCTAATTGCGGTTTCTTAATGAGAGGTTTTATTACTGCCAGCTTGAATATTTTTGGAACGTGACCTAAAAATAAAGACGAGTTAATAATATTGAGAAGAGGCTCTTCCACTACAGGTAACACTTCTTTAAGTAGTTTAGTGGGTATTGGATCTAATAAACATGTTGTTGGTTTAGATGCAATGATTAGTTTATTTAGTTCTTCCTGTCCTATAGTTGTAAAGCGGTGTAGTTGTTCTAGAGGGGCCATAATTGAGGCCGAGTCATAAGACACCATAGAGGATTGTACATTTACAATTGTGTTTCGGATGCTTTCTATTTTCTCATTGAAGTAATTCATAAAATCATTACTACTATATTGTAACGGAATATTTTGCTCTGGAGATGTCTGATTATTTGTTAGTCTAGCCACGGTGTTAAATAAAAACCTTGGATTATTTTGGTTATTTTCAATTAATTTGCGGATATGCTCAGCCCTGGCTGATTTTAGAGCCCTTTTATAACGTGACATACTGTCTTTCCACGCGATTCTGAAGACCTCTAAATTAGTTTGTTTCCATTTACGCTCTAAGTTACGAGTTTCTCTCTTGATAGCATGCGTAGCACTGTTGTAACATGGTGTTTTAGTTTTCTCTCTAACCTTTTTTAATCTAATTGGTGCAACAATATCTAGTGTACTAGAGAAAATGTTGCTCATACTGCTAGTCATTTCCTCTAGTTCATCTGTTTGTTTGGGTTTACTGAGCAGCTGAGATAGATCAGGTAAGCTATTTGAGAATCTATCTATAGTGGTTGGAAGGATTGTTCTGCCTGGTCGATAACGTGGTGCAACATGACAAATTTCAGCAGTGCGTATTATGCAAGTTACCATGTAATGATCAGTGAGATCGTCACTTTGCGGTATAATATCTATATCGGTTGGATCGGTTCCATATGAAATAATTAAATCTAGTGTATGATTTAGCCGATGAGTGGGACCACTGACGTTTTGCTTCACCCCAAAAGAGTTTAATAGATCTCTAAACGCAGCCCCTAACGCATCATTTGTATTATCTACGTGTATGTTAAAGTCGCCAATAATTATTGCTTTATCGACATTGACCAATAGGTCTGAGAGAAAGTCTGCAAAATCTTTTAGGAAATCAGTATATGGCCCTGGAGGTCTATATACGGTAGCCAATGCTAGAGATAATAAGGATTTCTTTCTTACATCTAAGAGCGTAACATTTAGCACAAGTGCTTCAAACGAATTAAACCTATGACAAGTTTTCTGAGTAACATTAAGAATATCTCTATAGATTGTTGCAACACCGCCGCCACGACCGATCAGACGGGGCTCATGCTTATAACAGTATCCTGGTGGAGTAGACTCATTTAGACCGAAATAATCATTTGGTTTAAGCCAGGTTTCAGTAAGGCACAGAACATCGAAATTATTATCTGTGACCATTTCATTTACAATAACCGCCTTAGGTGTGAGCGATCTAATGTTTAGAAGACCTAGCTTTAGAAACTGTTTTTGTTCACTGATATTTAGATTTTCTGGTTTAATTACAATAATATTCTTGCTAGATCTTACAGTAGATTTGTTGTTTGGCTTCACTAAGCGAGGAATAGACACAGTTTCTATATAATGTTCTACATTGGTACTTATATCAATTAAGTTGGGACAGCAAAGACTATGATTTGGACTTTGACTTACTAGTCAGATGGTGTGTAGCGTCTTGGAGATGTTGTCCGACAGAACAGCCGCTCCGACTCTGCTGGGGTGCAGACCATCAGGACGGAAGAGCCTAGGTCGCTCCCAAAACAGATTCCAATTATTTACAAAGAGCAGTTTCTGTTCATTACACCATGACATTAACCATTCATTTAAAGCAAATAATCTACTAAACCTATCTTGTCCAAGTCGGTACGTGGGAAGCGGTCCAGACACGACGATCGTTGCTCTAGGCGATGTGCTGCGTACCGTCTCGATCAGGCTCCTGTAGTCCTTCTTCAGAACCTCCGTCTGCCGCAGCCTGATGTCATTCGTCCCCGCGTGGAGCACGACAGCTCCGACGCGCTCGTCACCGTTCAGGATCTCGGGAACCTGCGCAGCGACATCAAGAACACGAGCACCAGGAAAGCAGTGAGTGCGCACCTTACCTTTACCCGAGGTAGCACGGACATGGCGGACCATGGAAGTGCCGATGATCACGGCGTCGTCGCGTTCCGACTCGCGAAGAGGGGAGAAGCGGTTCCGGGTGGAGATCTCGAAGACCGGGAGGGGCGGAGAGGTTCTTGCTCTGGTCCTGGCTCGTGTCGTGACCCAGGGTGCAGGAGTGATTGAAGGCAGAGATGATCGCGTCCTCCTGGGCAGAGAAACACACGGAGTAGACGAAGTCGGAGTCAAAGTCACAAAGTTACTAACCACTGACTTGTGAGCATCGGCGCGTGATGTTTCAAGCGCTGATTGCCGATCTCGCAGCTCGGCTTGCTTCTCCAGCAGAACACGAATCTGCTTCTCCACCGACTCCAGCTCCAGTCGTACCGAAATCAGCTCGAATGTGTCCTCACCTGCACTCAGAGGTAACGTTAGACACACATCCGATATGTTCGCCATTATAACAGATGAACAGTAAATTAGTAGTAATAGTAATCAGTAAAGCAATCCGATTGTTTTTTTCTTTTTTTTTTTCTTTATAAGGAATAGTATCGAGGATAAGTTCACATGATATAAAAATAGAAAGTGCCTGTTTACAATTGAGTGGTAAAGAAGAAAATCAATGATTAATGGATCAATTCGAGGGAGCTCCAAACACAAACACAGACCGCACGCAGATGTGCTTATGCCCCGTTGATGCAGGCTCTAAGCACAATCAACGTGTGTCTGTACTTTCAGAGAAGCTTTCAGAGAAACGGGTGTAAAAGATGAGACGACGCTCGAATAGGCGCGAGGCCACGCGTGAAATGCTAGTGGGCTAAAGGCTAGTAGCCGAGATTCGGAAAGTTGGATCTAAGTAGCGATATCAAAGCAATCCGATTGTTTTTTACAAGGAATATTATCGAGGATAAGTTCACACGATATAAAAATAGAAAGTGCCTGTTTATAATTGAGTGGTAAAGAAGAAAATCAAGGATTAATGAATCAATTCGACGGAGCTCCAAACATAAACACAGACTGCACGCGCATGCGCAGTTGATCAACAGAGCTATCTCCAGAGCTCTCTGCCTAGAAAAAGATTATGGCATGAAAACATGTAAGCCCAGATTTGCTAACTTGTGGCAGTGCACATTTTATGAATGTCAGGGTTTTCAGAAGACATGATAGAAAGGCATGTACAGTGATTATTGCATCTTTATTGGATATGCATTTGTAGAAAATTTCCTTTACAAAAGCGTCCCTTAACCCTTTTTGTGCCTGACCTGGCAGTAATGGTTGCTAATTGCACTTATTTTTAATTTGGTCATCATGGAAGGGAGCTGCTGTAGTTCTGTTTAGTGACAACTTTGACTTCCATGGTATTTTTTTCGAATATGCTCTTAAGTCATGACTCATGACGTAAGGAATATTGTGTCCGGGTCTAACCCTCCACTGATTTCAATAGAGGATACGATTTTTTAATCAGCCATTTGTGAGCACCATCCATTTATTTATCTCACCCATTTAGGCAACACCTTTATAAACTCTGTGATGCTGCAGTCTCCTGGCTCTCAAAATCACAGACAGCAATATATCCAATGGTGCGGTAGAGATATGGCTTATAGCCGTGGCTCCCTGGGCAGCCCTGAGATGGTGCCAGGGGGGCCCCAGTTTTATGAAATTTTATAAAATAAATTAATTTATCCTAATTTCTGTGTAAATAAATAATAATAAAAAAGGGCTCTGCTCTTTTTTGTGATGAAAAAGCCATTTATTTGCAATGAAAATGTTGAAAGTGGAAATAAAGTGCTTTATTAAGAGAAGAGTGTTTATTAAAAATAAAGTATTTATTGGGGGTCGGTGTAGAAGGGCTTTTATTCTCACAACAATGTAGCATCCATTTAACACTAAATATAATCAATGCACTCTATGATAATTATTGGATCCTGTTAATCTACAAAAATACTAAGGTGCAACTATCTGCCAATATAGATAGCATCTAATTAGCATTTACACTTACTGCAAATTTGATAATTATATATTTATCAAATGAAAATTATTCCTACACACGTAAAAATGCTGATATTGTCACTTAATAAAAATAAAAATATATCTTTATTTTTCTTATATGTAAATAGCATCTACAGCTGTTTATTTCGGATTTTGATATATGGAAATCATGTCAATTAGCTTACCTTAACAATAGGTAAGCTATTGAGTTTTCCAGAAATGGTGTAAAAGTGGGTTGGACAGGAGTGTGTGTTTGGATGAGGATACCAATAAGTGAAACGCATATATTTGAAATGTGACCTGACCTCTTCAACCCATCCAGTGATTGAGTAACACACACACCCTCGGAGCTGCGTGGGGAGCAGTAAGGTGCCTTGCTCAAGGGAACCACAGTCGCAACACGCCGGCCGTAAGACTCGAACCGGCAACTCTTGAGTTACAAGCCAGACTCTCTAACCACTAAGCTAACTGTCCCCACAGTAATAAAATGCTCTAACAAGAGAAAACTGATGCCTTTCGCCACTAACCACAGTGGTGGTTAAAAAAAAAAAACTAAAAAAATATGATTTTATAAACAACACAGTCCAGCGCCAGATCGCCTCTTTTGTCATACAAACGAACGATGTATGACATGCATAAAAACAATAGTAGGCTAAACACTGACTATAAATCTATAGGAAACAACATAGGCTATATTGTGTCGAATCACCAATGAAGTTTAGAAAAGATGCGCAATTTAACCTAATGTCTTCAGTGGCACAGGCACTAGTCTGAAAGCCACGTTTATTTGATGCTTGTTTCAAAGTCCTTGGTTCAAATCTGTCATTTATACATTTTGGTATCACAAATCACATCGAAAAGGCATTTATTTTCAACAAAAATGAAGTAGAAATAAATTGTCTAACGAGTGTTTAATAAAACACTTTATACTATTATTTCATCCTGTTAATGTAAGATGCAAACAGAATCTACCAAAATATAGAATATAACATCTAATTACTATTTACACATTGCAAACTATCGCGACATTTACATGATGTAAATAGAATATAGCTATTTGTTTTAGTGTAAATCACAACTTTTGCTTTTTGCACTTAGTGTATAGTCACT
Organism: Chrosomus eos; assembly: GCA_036326025.1. Lineage (NCBI taxonomy): Eukaryota > Metazoa > Chordata > Actinopteri > Cypriniformes > Leuciscidae > Chrosomus > Chrosomus eos. The sequence goes on along the minus strand of JAZAVI010000306.1, from coordinate 11,082 downwards.
GCCTAATTCAACTGGAAAATGTAGGCTATATTTGGTGTTATGTATGCATTTTTAGTGTAATTTCACCGTTCTGGTGAAAATGTGATATGACTGTAAAATTCTACTGGTTTTCTCTGTAAAAAAAAACAAAAAAAATCAACTCTGACCAAAAAATATACAGGAATGTTTTTTTAAGGACAGGTCAGGATAACAATAGACAACAATTACTGTTATTTAAAGGAAAATGTCATTTTTTTGCAGTAACAAATTTTAATAGTTAAAAAACAGGGAAAATGTACATTACATGTGAAAGTTAGCATTTTTATGGAATTTCACAGTTCTGATCAAAATGTCATAATACTGTTAAATTCTACCGTTTTTTTTTTTTCTGTAAAAATACATTTATTTTTTACAGTGTAGAACCATTCTCTTTGCCTGATGACTTTTCTGTTTCTCCTTCTGAGTTGCTCCAGGAGCAGCAACTTGATTCTTCTCTCCATCAATTGTTTGATAATGTGATGTCTCCTGATGAAATTAGAAATGTTGCTCATGGGTATTTTTTGCATGATGGCATATTGGTGAGAAAGTGGATTCCTCATGGTAGTGATTTTGCTGGAGATCCTATCATGCAGGTGGTAGTTCCAGAGAAGTATCGCTCACTGGTATTGCAGATTTCCCATGATAAACTTGCAGGTCATTTAGGGGTAAAAAAGACCTATCACAGAATCCTTCGTAATTTTTTTTGGCCAAAACTGAAGAAGGCTGTGTCACAATATATAAAGACATGTCATACTTGTCAACTAACAGGCAAACCAAATCAGAAGATTTTGAAACCAGAAGAAACCTGCTCCATTGATTCCTATTCCTGCTGTCAGTCCGCCGTTTGAGCACCTAATTATTGATTGTGTAGGCCCGCTGCCTAGATCAAAGTCAGGTTGCATTTATTTGCTCACGGTGATGTGTGCCTCTACTCGGTACCCTGCAGCGTATCCTCTCCGTACGATCACTGCCAAATCAGTGGTGAAGGCGTTGACTCAGTTCATTTCCATTTTTGGCATACCGAAGATTGTGCAAAGTGATCAAGGTTCTAATTTCACTTCTCACTTGTTTTCTCAGATCTTGAAATTGCTGCACATTAAGCACAATAAGGCTAGTGCTTATCATGCTCAAAGTCAGGGGGCTTTGGAGTGTTTCCATCAGACGCTGAAGTCTTTATTGCGTTCTTATTGTACAGAGGTGGAAGGTGATGTTATCAGCACGTGAGGTATGTCAGGAGAGTACTGGGTTTGGTCCCAATGATTTGGTGTTTGGGCACACAGTTCGGGGTCCACTGGCAGTACTCAGAGACCAGTGGGTTGAAAGTGCACCACCAAAAAACTTGATAAGTTATGTGAATGATTTTAAGCGTAGGTTATATGAAGCAGGTAAGGTGGCAAAGGAACAATTGCATTCTTCACAAAAGCGTATGAAGACGATTTTCGATCGACGAAGTGAGGAACGGAAATTCATGCCTGGCGATCAGGTTTTGGCTCTGCTACCTGTTGAGGGCTCCCCTTTTCAAGCTCAGTTTACAGGTCCGTATGTGGTAGAAAAACAAGTTACTGACTTAAACTATCTGATTGCCACTCCAGAGAGAAGAAAGTCCACCCAGTTGTGTCATGTTAATTTGTTGAAGCCCTATTATTGCCGTTCTCACAAGATGTCAGTCGATGGGGTGAAACCTGCATTAGCAGTTGAGAGAATTTCGCTTGTGGGGGAGGAAATGGATGAGGGAGTTTCTTTTCCAGATGATAAAGTATTATTGCGACGTCTAAAAAATTCAGAGACTCTTAAAGAATTGCATAAAATGCTGGCCCATTTGCCTGAGGATAAATGTGGTGATTTGATTGATATTGTTAATCATCATGTTTCCTTATTTGGTGATGTACCTACGCGTACACATTGGTTGGAGCACGACATCGATGTTGGGGATTCGAAGCCCATTCGCCAGATTTTTTATCGTGTGTCCCCAAATAAACTCCTGCATTTTAACGCTGAAGTTCAGTATATGCTGGATCATGATATTGCACGACCTTCATTTTCCAGTTGGGCATCTCCCTGCTTGCTTGTAAATAAACCTGATGGTACTTATCGTTTTTGCACCGACTATCGAAAAATAAATCGAGTAATAAAACCAGACTCATTTCCACTGCCTCGCATTGAGGATTGTGTTGACCGGGTTGGGTCGGCGAAATTTGTAAGCAAGTTCGATCTGCTTAAAGGCTATTGGCAAGTTCCATTGACCAAAAGAGCTCAAGAGATTTCCACTTTTATTACATCGGAGGGGTTATTCTCTTATAACATCATGAGTTTTGGCCTTAGAAATGCGCCTGCAACCTTTCAGCAAGCCGCGACAGCCTGAATAGTCGTTTTGGTCTCATGCCTCAACTTTACTGCTGCGTTATACGAAAATGGTTTCATCTATCGAGATGAAATCCTTACAATATTGTCTGCACCATTTTAAGATGATACAATTCGATTTTGGTGAAAATCAGACAAACGTTCTAGAAGTAGGTTTGAAAATAAAAAAAATATGGCGGACAGGAAGTTTGGCTGACTATGTGTAGCGCTTTTAATGCTTCCTTTTTAGCTATAAAAGGGAACGCTCTGAGTTCGTATGAATAAACTTTGTTTTATCAAATGTATTGTGAGCTAAGTGTGCTTATTTACTCCCTTTAACTTATTTTAGGTAAACGGTGCTTGTTACTTAGTTCCTTGGGTCACTTAAACTTTCAAATGAAATCACATAATAATGAATTAGGATTTTAGGATTTATCTTCTATTAATAAAGTAATTGTTTCACCCAACAACAACAAAAATCCTAATTATGTATGTATATCTCCTTTGTAACTCAAATTAATAAACTGAAAACACTCAAGTATACGGTATTAACAATTTACTGATATAAATATAAAATGATCAAGTTGCAGGGTTTTTTTTTTTCTAAAATGTAAAAAAAAATAACACTTATGTAAATAATCAATAGGAATTTCACCAATTCACACAGATAAATAAAAAACCAAAATCAATAACACATTTCACAGTTGTAAATAATTATTTTTGTTCCCCTCTTTTTAGGTATACTTTAAATTTGAGTCCCCAAACTCTCTATCTCAAACTCAAAGGACTCTTCAACCAAATACTAAGCCAGCCATATGAACTTAACCTTTACCACTATGAGAGTCTTTAATTTTCACCTTGCAGGCCTGTTTCATGCTGGGGTACGTTGTGGTCAAAAATAATAATAAAAGACCGCTTCACTCAACACGGAGTAAACAAACAAAAATACCTTGAAGTATCCAATCAGAAGAGCGTGTTTCACCTCCCGACGTTAGATGTCCGTCAAACCCACGATCGCAGTGATTTCCTCAGGGCCAAATGGATTCCGATCATTCACTTTACTCATAATTCATCTGGATCCTCATCTGAAACTGCCACGAATCCTCACGCTGACGACTCGCCAACTAAACACACAATCCATCCGAGCAACACTGTTCAGTCTCTATAAATAGTCCATTCGTTGTATTAGAAAATGGAGGCTGGAATTAACACAACCAGGAATACTTTGTGGAGAAATAATTCTTACCCGTCTCTGTAGTATAAGTTTCTGTTCTCGTTTTGACAACACACTAACTACATAAACTATTGTAACACAATATAGCATTATCTACACTATATATTTTGTGAAACAAAATTGCTATCTATGTTTTCGGCATAACCCAAGTAATCTATTAAGACCAGTGTCATTATAATAGGCAAAGTTATTCAAAAGTTATTAGCATTTTTCGAAATGTTGTTATAACTTTTTTACTACAAGGTAGCGCTGCCCCGAAATGTTTTGAGTACCTTCAAGGCATTCTGCCGATAACTCATACAATAAACTAATTTCGTTCATAAAGTATAGCATTTTATATCACAAAACTGTACTGAAGTCAATGGCAATTTCATGTTTTGTTCTATTTTAGCACCAACAAAAGCCACAATCCCACTATTTTTTGTTATAGTGGTACATATGCAAGCGTGCCGCACAAGCCCTCAAAAGTGAAGCCAAAACGTCTTGATCGCCCCCCGGTGACCGGTCCTAGTATAGGTCATAAGCCCCGCCTCCCCGTGTTATTCAACGGGACGCGAGACCAACTAAACAATTAAATTACACTTCACATATCTTTTTTCTAAAGATAGTTTCTGTCATTTACTGTAGGTCCATCACGTTGATATAATTTCAAGTGTTTGTTTTTTAAATTAAGTTAGTTTTTAGTTAGTTATTTGATGCTATAAAAACGGTGCTGACACATCTTGATTGACAGCTGTGATTGACAGGTTCTCTGTGCGAAGTAGTCACTGAAGCACCAACGGACTTTTTTTCATAATGTTGACTATGTGTTTAGTAGTTGTATTTACCTTATTTTAACGAGGTACTGCAATCAGCAGACATCATTGGAGAAGAACGGAGCAGACAAGGCCACTTAAGAAAAGTGCAGAGTGTGTGCTTGCGATTGATTTAGCGAGCGTGAGGGGGCGGGGCCTTGATTTCGCGGCTTTACTTCCTGCTCTCGACTGCGCATGACTGGTCCCGAAAACGCTACTGCGCAGACTCAAGTTCCAAATATATATATATCAGCGCCATATAGGGACATTGGCGGCTTCAGTTCTCTCCAATGGAAAAGAGCGAAGGGGCGTCGTCCATCTTTTTTACAGTCTATGTTCATATGTATAAACACAACACCTGACTTTGTTTGCATTTTCTTGCCACTTACTATTAATATTTTAACATTGAACATATTGCCAGTGACATGTGTTTCTGAACTTCTTGTTATGTTTTTGGTTTCGTCTCAATAGGTCTAACTTTTTTTTTTTAAACGATAAATCACAACACTACACAAAACGTAAGGCGAAACCTAACATGTTTGGTATCATTGGACTCGGCAAGGATTCAGGATTTCACTTCCGTGAAAATAAGTGAACCACATCCAGAGTTATACGCAAGTTTAAGTTTGAAAGTTTGAACATTTTATTTTACCACTAAGTACCACTAAGTAGCAGAAGTTCGAAACTTCTCAAGCTCCTTCAGTGCATCGTACTGATGACACATACCGAGTTTTGTAACGATACGTTCATGCGTTCATAAAATACAGCATTTTGGTTAAAAATTCTAAATGACCAACGCCTAAAATGGTCCATATGGAAAAAATTGACTCTGCATAAAGCCCTGAATCTAACGAGACCACAGTCCAAAAGTTATTAGCATAAACATGAGTGCAACTTTGGACAGTTGGTGATGCTAGAGGGATTGATTTAGAGACTCCAAATTTGCTATGGTGACATTTCAGACGGTCCAAATTTCATAACTTTCGCACAAGCGGTCCTATGGGGTGCCATATAGACTTCCATAGCGGAAGAAACGGAAGAAGAAAAAGAAGAAGAACGACAATGATTTCAATAGGTGTCTACAAACTTTCAGTGCTTGGCCCCTAATGAGCAGCCGTTTCTTAAACAATACCACTGTCACGGTTCATAGATTCATTGACTCGCCCTCGCTAGGTGTGTGCGTGTTGTGTGAATGGGCGCGGCTCATCAGCACGGCTCGTTATCTCCGCTGATGAGCTGATCAGCGCCAGCTGTTTTGAATGAGAATGTCCTATATATTGTTTGTCATGTTGTCTGGTCTTTGTCAGATGGTTGTTGAGGTTCACGGATTACTCACCGTCCTTTCTCCTTGCCCAGTGTCTGTTTTCCTGTTTTGTGAACTCTGCCGGTTCTGGGAAGCGTCAACCGTATCCAGTCTGTTTCCTGTGCTGGTGTTTCCACCTCGTCTGAGAAGCAGCAGTTGTATTCCAGAGACTGTTCCTGATCTGTGGACTCTGTCCTTGTTCTGTGAGAGTTCTGCTGTTCCTGCCTCGCTGTCTGCCCACGGAGTCCTGTGTTACCGAGCCTGGGGGCATCAGTCTGTCTGTCATCTTCTGCACTGTTTGCCACTACTCTGTGTTTAATAAACACCTGTATTCACTCGCTTTTGAATCCACGACTGTTCTTTCGAGCCGTGACAGAACCATCTGACCACCTACATGGATTCAGCGAGTGCAGCCGAATTCGGGAAGATGGTCGCCGATAACCACGCCCGCATGGATCGACAGGATGAACAAATCGGAGCCTCGGGTCGGGCGATACAGGCTCTGGTAACACAGGTGTCCGAGCTCACCTCTCAAATACAACGTCTGAGAAGTCCCGCTGCGCCAGCCCCGCCCCCGCCTGTTCCCCCGGAGCCTCCGAACTTCAACCGACCAGAGCCGCGCATTCCCACTCCGGAGAGGTATTCTGGGGAACCAGACCTGTGCAGAGCGTTTTTAACAAAATGCTCAATCTTTTTCTCTCTCCAGCCTGTGACGTTTTCCTCTGAGGAAAGTAAAGTGGCACTCGTGATGACGCTGCTGTCTGGACGCGCGGCTCTGTGGGGAACAGCGGTGTGGCAGAATAAACACGCTTGCTGCTCCTCGTTCCAAGCACTCGAGAAGGAGATGAGGCGCGTGTTCGACCGCGCGGTTGCCGGGCGGGAGGCGGCCCGCCAGCTTGCCGATCTCCGACAGAATAACAGCTCTGTTTCCGACTATTCCATCCAGTTTCGGACGTTGGCCGCCGAGTGCAAATGGAACGAGGAGGCGCAGTGGGACTTATTCCTGCATGGGCTGGCTGACCGTGTTCAGAGGGAAATTTATACACTGGAATTACCCAAGACTCTGGATGGACTAATTGAACTGGCACTACGAGTTGATACACGTCTACAACAGGGAGGTAATCGACAGTTCCAGACGCCGATGGTGGAGGTCGCGGAGTTTCCCGGCTTCAGAGTAACGAACACGGTCAGTTCCTCGAACGAACCGGAGCCCATGCAGGTGGGTCGAGCTCGGCTCTCCCGGGAGGAGAGAGAACACCGCCGCTCGAGAGGTCTGTGTCTTTACTGCGGGGAGGCCGGCCACTTTGTTTCCACCTGTCCTTTAAAAGGCCAAGCCCGGCGATAGGACGGCGACTACTGTCGGGCGGATTTTCCTTGACCAGACCCTCGAACGCCACCCTCCTCCCGGTGAGACTCCAGTGGGCAGATCATTCCTTCAACGGCCAGGCGCTGGTGGATTCAGGAGCGGAGGGCAACCTGATGGACTCGTCATTGGCTCACAAGCTTCGCCTCCCCATCACTGCCTTGGACCACCCTATCACCATCCACGCACTCAATGGAGAGGAACTCCCGGGCATCACGCACATCACTGGGCTCGTCACACTCATCACTTCGGGTAACCACACTGAGAGGATCTCACTCTACCTCACCCAGTCACCTCACGCTCCCATTGTCCTGGGTCATCCGTGGTTGGTGAAACACGGACCCCGGATAGAGTGGGGACAGAACTCTGTGTCCAGTTGGAGTGAGAAATGTTATGCCTCATGTCTTTCGTCTGCTGTTCCGTCTGTTTCTCGTTCTGTGTTGCAGGAGGAGCCAGTGAATCTGTCTAACGTGCCACCGGAGTATCTAGACCTGAAGGAAGTGTTCAGTAAGTCTCGGGCTGCTTCTCTTCCTCCGCATCGTCCTTACGACTGTGCTATAGATTTACTGCCAGGTACGTCTCCGCCTAAGGGCAAATTATATTCGCTTTCTGTTCCAGAAAGGGAGGCTATGGAGAAATATATTTCTGATTCTCTAGCAACTAAGTTCATTCGCCCTTCCTCTTCTCCAGCGGGGGCGGGATTCTTTTTTGTAGGGAAGAAGGATGGTTCTCTGCGACCTTGTATTGATTACCGGGGGCTGAACAGCATCACGGTAAAGAATACTTATCCTTTGCCGTTGATGTCTTCAGCTTTCGAGAGGTTGCAGGGAGCATCAATTTTCACAAAATTGGATTTACGTAATGCATATCATTTGGTTCGCATCAGGAAGGGGGATGAGTGGAAGACCGCGTTCAACACCCCCAGGGGGCATTTTGAATACTTGGTTATGCCGTTTGGGCTTTCCAACTCCCCAGCGGTCTTCCAGGCACTCGTCAATGATGTGTTGAGAGACATGGTAGATCAGTTCATATATGTTTACCTGGATGACATATTGATTTTTTCTTCGTCTCTCCAGGAGCACGTTCAACACGTCAGACGAGTGCTTCAGAGGTTGCTAGAGAATGGGCTTTTTGTCAAGGCGGAGAAATGCGCGTTTCATGCACAGTCTGTTCCTTTCCTAGGGTACATCATTTCGTCTGAGGGAATACGAATGGATCCTGAGAAGGTTAAGGCTGTGGTGGAGTGGCCAAGTCCAGATTCCCGTAAGGCCCTACAGAGGTTTCTGGGGTTCGCCAACTTCTACCGGCGTTTTATTCGCAACTTCAGCCAACTAGCCGCACCTCTGACTGCCTTGACTTCCCCCAGAACGGTGTTCAGGTGGTCAGACACAGCTGAGGCTGTGTTTGCCAAACTTAAAGGCCGCTTCGTTTCAGCCCCCATCCTTATAGCCCCTGATTCATCACGTCAGTTCGTGGTGGAGGTCGATGCGTCAGAGGTGGGGGTAGGAGCAGTGCTATCCCAGCGTTCTCCCACAGACGACAAGATGCATCCCTGCGCGTTTTTTTCCCGCCGTTTATCGCCTGCCGAACGTAACTACGACATCGGTAACAGAGAGTTGTTGGCAGTCAAGTTAGCGTTGGAAGAATGGCGTCACTGGTTAGAGGGGTCGGGGGTACCTTTTATCGTCTGGACCGATCACAAGAACTTAGAATATATCAGAACCGCCAAAAGATTGAACTCCAGGCAGGCTCGGTGGGCACTTTTTTTCGGTCGTTTTGATTTTGCTCTCTCGTATCGCCCGGGTTCCAAAAACATCAAACCCGACTCTTTATCTCGTATTTTTGACCGTTCCGAACGCCCGTCTACTCCCGAGTGCATTTTACCCGAGACCCTATTTGTCTCCACACTCACATGGGAGGTCGAGTCGAAGGTCAAGTCGGCCTTAGAAGGGGTAACGCCTCCGCCCGGTTGCCCACCGAATCGCTTGTTTGTGCCGGAGGGATTACGGTCCGACGTTATCCAGTGGGGGCATTGTTCCAACGTGGCTTGTCATCCAGGAGTTAACCGTACTTGTTATTTAGTCAAGCAACGATTCTGGTGGCCACTTATGGCTCGTGACATCCACAGTTTTGTTTTGGCTTGCTCGATTTGTGCCATTGGTAAGACCTCCAATCGACCCCCAGATGGGTTACTTCAACCGCTGCCTGTCCCTTCGAGACCCTGGTCCCACATAGCGCTAGATTTTATTACCGCCCTCCCACCCTCCCAAGGTAACACGGTCGTTTTAACCGTGGTGGACCGGTTCTCAAAGGCGGCTCATTTCATTCCCTTGCCCAAATTACCTTCAGCCAAGGAGACGGCGTTGACAGTCGTAGACCACGTCTTCCGCTTACATGGCCTCCCGGTGGACGTGGTCTCCGACAGGGGACCCCAGTTTGTGTCCAAATTTTGGCAAGAATTTTGTAGATTGCTGGGGGCGACTGTCAGTCTGTCCTCAGGGTTTCATCCCCAGAGCAATGGCCAAACCGAGAGAGCCAACCAAGATTTGGAAAGGGCGTTACGATGTTTGGTCTCCAAGAATCCTTCTTCCTGGAGTCAGCAACTCTCTATGGTGGAGTACGCACACAATACGTTACCGGTGTCGTCAACGGGCCTATCTCCGTTTGAGTGTAGTGTAGGTTACCAGCCACCAATTTTTCCCAGTCTGGAATCCGAAGTCGCGGTTCCCTCCGCCCACGCCTTTGTCCAGAGGTGTCAACGCACATGGATCAGAGCCCGTGAGACTCTGCTCCAGGTGGGTGCACGCACCAAGGCTAAGGCCGATCGCCACCGGTCTAAACCTCCCGTATACGTCGTTGGTCAAAAAGTGTGGCTTTCAACCAGGAACATTCCGCTCCGCTCCGTTTCTAATAAACTTGCTCCCAAATTTATTGGCCCATTTACTGTCACCAAGATCATTAGTCCGGTGGCAGTCCGCCTCAACCTTCCTCCAGCGTACAGAAGGATTCATCCCGTTTTCCATGTATCTAAAATTAAACCCGTGTTTCATTCACACATTAATCCGCCTGCCCCGGTTCCCCCCCGCCGCGACTCGTAGATGGGGAACCAACGTATTCGGTTAATCGTATACTGGATTCAAGGCGGAGGGGACGTGGATTCCAGTATTTGGTGGACTGGGAGGGTTACGGTCCGGAGGAGAGAAGTTGGGTTCCTGCTAGGGACATCCTGGACCACTCCCTTATCGATGATTACAATCGACAGGTAAGGGGGTCTGGGAATGCCAGGCGGCATTCCTAGGAGGGGGGGTACTGTCACGGTTCATAGATTCATTGACTCGCCCTCGCTAGGTGTGTGCGTGTTGTGTGAATGGGCGCGGCTCATCAGCACGGCTCGTTATCTCCGCTGATGAGCTGATCAGCGCCAGCTGTTTTGAATGAGAATGTCCTATATATTGTTTGTCATGTTGTCTGGTCTTTGTCAGATGGTTGTTGAGGTTCACGGATTACTCACCGTCCTTTCTCCTTGCCCAGTGTCTGTTTTCCTGTTTTGTGAACTCTGCCGGTTCTGGGAAGCGTCAACCGTATCCAGTCTGTTTCCTGTGCTGGTGTTTCCACCTCGTCTGAGAAGCAGCAGTTGTATTCCAGAGACTGTTCCTGATCTGTGGACTCTGTCCTTGTTCTGTGAGAGTTCTGCTGTTCCTGCCTCGCTGTCTGCCCACGGAGTCCTGTGTTACCGAGCCTGGGGGCATCAGTCTGTCTGTCATCTTCTGCACTGTTTGCCACTACTCTGTGTTTAATAAACACCTGTATTCACTCGCTTTTGAATCCACGACTGTTCTTTCGAGCCGTGACAACCACAAAATGAGTTTCTGTTCAAGCATCGGTTATTCTCATTAACTCCAACTCTGCTGTGTTATTTTAACACTTTGTAGTGTGGACATATATTAACACTGAGCACTGTTGATGAAACATGGGGTTTTGCTCTATAACATTCAACCTTAAGCCATTTTTTAAGCCAGAAAGTTAGTGA